>MCJB01048712.1:64127-97820 GCA_002018475.1 Nicotiana obtusifolia
GTAAACACCGAGCCGCATTATAATCGGCCGGGCGATGACACTTATTGTGCAACCACTGATCAGTTGGGTATAATGATGATGATGATGATGATGATGATGAGGCCCACAGAGGCATATATATGTATATGATGATTTTCAAAAGAATGTATATATATATATATATATATATGCAAATGCATATGCACGTCAGGCATGACATGGTTAGTCGCCCCCAGAGGCATTCAGATGATACCTGTTGTATGTTTCTTATCCTGATGCTTATTATTGTCCTTACACTATGTTTCCTGTCTTACATAGTCAGTACATTATCTGTACTGACGTCTTTTATTTGTGGACGCTGCATGTCGTGCTGCAAGTCTCGATAGACTGATAGGCGGAGCTCCCCCATCGCAGTAGGCTATCCAGTTCAGCAGATATTAGTAAGATTCATCCTTCGGACTTGCTACAACCTTGTATGCATTTTGTATAGGCATTTTTGGGCATGTCGAGGCCCTATTCCGACATAGGTTGCATAATGTATGTTCTTGTAGAGGCTCATAGACAAATGTCATTGTATGTATAGACAAGTGTTGGGTTTAATCATGTACAGTTGTATTGCCTCGTCGGCAAATGTATTATGTTGTATAGTTTTGCATTGTAGCCTTGTTGGCATATCATATATATAAGTATGTTTATGTCACGGTATGATGTTTCAGTCCATTATGATGTTGTTCGAAACTGCACGCGTATGACAGGCGTTATAGATAACAAAGAAAGTAAGATAGCAGATATGAAGGGTACGCCGGCACTGTTAGAGCAGGGTCCGGTGGCATGTCGCGGCCCTCCGGCTGGGTCGTGACAAAATTGGTATCAGAGCAAGGTCGTGTCCTAGGGATTGTCTATGAGCCGTGTCTAGTAGAGCTTTGATTATGGGTGTGTAGTGCGCCACATTTTATAATCAGGAGGCTACTTGACATTTAGGAATGTTACCTTCTTTCTAAATCTAGATCGTGCGCAGAGCTGAGTTGTAAGTATTCATTTCTAACATTCGCCTTGTTTTCCTACATCGATGACTTCGAATAGGAAGCGAACAAGTAATAGACGGCTTGATACAGAAGCGAGCGAGGGTACCAGTCAGGTACCCCAAGACAGAGGAGGCCAAAGTGAGCCTCGAAGTGATATGCCTTCTCGAACCTCATCTACTCCTCCTCCCCCAGAGGATATTAGAAGCCGCCCAGCCTCTCCAGTCCCTTCTTCTAGTATACAGACCAGGACCTGAGGACCGCAGTACAGTTGTTGACTAGCCTGGTAGCTTCTCAGGCTCGGAGACAGAATACCGGTGCTACTGAAAGACCGGTTAGTGCGAGGGTTCGTGAATTTATTAATTTGGATCCTCCAGTATTTACCAGGTCTGATCTGTTACAACCCGTAAAATACGTATATTTAATTATGCTAAAGGGGTAGTTATGTAAAAAGAACCAAGAACCCGGGAAATGGTTATAAATTTCGAAGGAAACAAAAGTAGCGAAATGCGGTCAAAATGTGGACCGCATAACACATATGCGACCGCAGAATTGACAGGTTCCATCGCAGAATGGAATAGAACCCTGGGCTGAGAGTTTGTCAAAAATGCGACCAAAAATGCGATCGCATTTGGTAAATGCGAACCGCAGAATCGACACCCCCATCGCAGAGTGAGGCAGAACACTAGGCCAAACCAATGTCCAAAATGCGACCAGAAATGCGATCGCATTTTGAGAATGCGAACCCCATTCTGGTCCCTTCTGCGTCGCATAATGCGACAGAATTCTAAGGCAAGATCTGCGACCAAAATGCGAACCGCATACCTGTCTGCGACGGGTATGCGATCGCATTTCTGACCTTTTCAGGTCCGAGAATTTCTTACACCTAGACCTATAAAAGGGACCCCAAACCCGTCCCTTCCTCATTTTTCTGATTCCCAGCAAGAGCGAAAAGCCCCAAAGTCTTCTCTCAAGCCCTAGCATCAAAGCCACCAAATTCCCCTTTTCCAAACCCTCGGTTGAAGGTTGACGAAGTAAGCAAAGGAATTGAAGAACATAGAGGGACAATAGCTGAATCCCTGCTCCTTCTACAGACCCACATTGAAGGCAAAGACTTAGAAATTGAGAAACAGAAGAAGAAGGTTGAATAATTCACATGCAAGGTAAGTTACTACTCCCTTTCATGTGGTTTTCCCTTAAACATCCATGATAGGTGGTTGCATGTCCGTAAGAACTTATGATAGCATGTCAAAAGCCATGAAATCAAAATAGGTGGGGTTAAACGAAGTGGGTCATGATTTATATGGGTTGTAAATAGGTTGCATGTGCTGTAATTGCATTTTAATGGGGTTTAGGGGATGAAGGGTGTGGAGGAGCACCATGTGAATTTAGGGGATTTCGGTTAATGATAGCCATCACGCGTAGTGAGTAACCATTAAGCTGTCCTTTAAATTGTAGATTAAAGAATTGTAGCAATTTCGTGGCTTGGGAGCTGGTGCGATATATACCAGGTATGTAAGACTATACCGTTCCTTCTTTTGCACGACTCCTATCGAATACAATGCTACGAAAGAGCCCTAAAAGAATACTCTATTCTTAGAAACTAAGGACGTTCGTAATTGTTCCCCTTCTTATGGAGGTCTTGATATGTTGTTATCTGTTCGACCATAGTGTCACTCCGAAAAGTATGAACTATATATGATTTAAGAGCTATGTTACCGTGAAAAGGTAGTTATGCATTATGAGCATTATGTCTTCTTGAATGTATGATTTATATGAGTTCAATATTTCATCATTATGAAATCACGATTGTGTGAGTCCAGCATACATTATATGTTCCACTACACCGAGCCGCCTTCAAGTCGGCCGGGCTATGGCAAGTATTGTGCAAATATGTGTACACCGAGCCATGATAAAATCGGCCGGGTAAGGGTATCAATTGTAAATATATGTACACCGAGTCGCGATACGATCGACCGGACAATGGTGTTATCATGTAATTACATGTACACCAAGCCGCACTAAGATCGGCCGGGCAATGGCACCTATTGTGTACGGACATAAATACATGCATATGCATAGCAGTCATGTTATGGCTAATTTCCTTAGAGGCTTTCAGATGATACAAGTTGTACGTCTCTTATACTATGCTTCCCACTGTCCTTATCTTATATTTCCTGTCTTACATACTCGGTACATTATTCGTACTGACGTCCATTCAATGTGGACGCTGCATGTCGTGCTGCAGGTCCTGATAGACTGACAGAGGGAGCTCATCCACCACAGTAGGCCATTCAGTACGCGGACACTAGCAAGACTCATCCTTCGGGCTTGCTACATTTTGGTATGCACTTGTATAGACATTTTGGGCATGTCGGGGCCCTGTTCCGATTTAGGTTGTATTTTGTACATTTCCATAGAGGCTCAATAGACAAATGTCAGTATGTGTATAGACAAGGGTTGGGCTATGCGCAGTTGGATTGCCTTGTCGGCAAATATATGTACCATGTTGTATGGTTTTGTATTGTAGCCTAGTTGGCCACGTTGTGTATAAACGTATGCCTATGATATAGTACGGTATCACGGAAGGTTATTATTATTATTATTACTGTTGTTATATTATCACTTGCCATCCATGTGAGTGCGATACACCTTATAAGTAATAAGGGAAGTCAGGTGAAGGGTTCGCCGGCACTCTGCAAGCAGGGTCCGGTGCCCCTGTCGCGGGCCCGCCGGGGCGGGGCGTGACATGATCCCAAGGAGGACCCGCAGACTTTCATTGATCAGATTCATCGTACACTGCGGGTCATGCATGCTAGTGATACAGAGGTAGTAGAACTGGCCTCTTACCTGTTACGGGGCCTAGCGGTTTTCCGGTATGATAGTTACGAGAGATCCAGCGGTCCAAATGCTTCTCCACCGGTGTGGAATGAATTTTCGGAGGCATTTCTACGCCACTATTTACCGGTTGAGGTACGGCGAGCCAAAGCTGACAAATTCTTGAACCTCAAGTAAGGTAATATGAGTGTACGAGAGTACAACATGCAGTTTGAATCTTTGGCAAGGTACGCTCCCCACATGGTAGCTGAGATGGATGATAGGGTCCGTCTGTTCGTGAACGGATTGGGACCCCATTTGATAAATGTGTGTACAACAGCATCCTTAATAGAGGGCATGGATATCTCTCGTATCCAGGCTTATGCCCATATACTAGAGGATCGTAAGCATCAACAAAGAGCGGATAGGGAGCAGGATAAGGGCCAACCCAAGAGACCGAGGGTTGCAGGATACTCTAGTGACTTCAGAGCCAGTATCAGGCCCAACCTTCGAGGAGTTGGGCGCTGTCTGGAACTAGTGCCCCTCCACAGTTTTAGAGGCCTCGATATGATCGATCTATTTATTCGGGTTCAGGTCAGGGTTCGCGGGCGTCAGGCTTGCCAAATCAACAGGGATACTAGTCAGACGAGGTCCTCAATGCCTTGTTGTGATCAGTGCGGCAAGGGCCACCCTGGACCGTGCCGTGAAGGTTCTGATGCATGTTACTTTTCCGGACAGCCTGGCCATATGATACGGGATTGTCCTAGTAGGAGAGATGGTGGTATGGCTCAGCCAACCGGATCTGTATCTAGTACTTCCTTGTCGATTCGACCTCCAGCATGGGGTCCCCAGCAGCCAGCAGGTCGTGGTAGAGGCAGCGGTATAGTACCAAGTTCAAGCGGTATTCAAAATCGCTTATATGCTCTAGCAGGTCGACAGGATCTTGAGTCATCTTTGGATGTCGTCTCAGGTATATTATCAGTGCTTTCTCATGATGTATATGCATTGATTGATCCCGGATCCACATTGTCTTATGTTACACCCCTTGTGGCTGATAAGTTTGATGTCGAACCTGAACTAATAAGCAAACCCTTTCCGGTATCTACTCCAATAGGAGATTCTGTGATTGCTAGAAGAGTATATAGAGGTTGCACTGTGACGATTTGTAGTCATCAAACCTCGGCAGATCTAATCGAGTTAGAAATGGTAGATTTTGATGTAATAATGGGAATGGATTGGTTAGCATCGTGCTATGCAAGTGTTGATTGTCATGCAAAGATAGTTAGATTTCAATTTCCTGATGAACCCATCCTTTAATGGAAAGGAAACATTGCTACGCCGAAAGGTAGGTTTATTTCCTACCTTAAGGCAAGGAAGATTATCTACCATCTTGTTCGCGTTATGGACGCGAAGGCGAAGTCGCCTACTCTACAATCAATTCATGTAGTCAATGAATTTCTGGATGTCTTTCCAGATGAACTCCCAGGTCTTCTCCCTGAAAGGGAGATTGAGTTTGGCATCGATGTGTTGCCGGATACTCACCCAATTTCTATCCCTCCATACAGAATGGCCCCAACATAATTGCGAGAGCTGAAAGTACAGTTGAAGGACTTGTTGGGTAAAGGCTTCATTAGGCCTAGCACTTCACCTTGGGGTGCGCTAGTCTTGTTCGTACGAAAGAAGGACGGATCGTTACGGATGTGTATCGATTATCGTCAGTTGAATAAGGTCACCATAAAGAATAAATAACCACTTCCAAGAATTGATGACCTGTTTGACCAACTCCAGGGAGCCAAATATTTCTCAAAAATTGACCTACGTTTAGGGTATTTTCAGTTGAGAGTCAAGGAGAAAGATGTTCCGAAACCAACCTTCCGGACAAGATATGGGTATTTTGAATTCCTAGTAATGTCATTCGGGCTAACAAATGCCCCGGCTGCTTTTATGGATCTCATGAACACTGTATTCAGGCCTTACCTTGATGTGTTCGTGGTGGTATTCATCGATGATATCTTAGTGTATTCCCGTTCAGAGGCAGAACGCATGGGTCACTTGCGGATAGTATTGCAGACCCTTCGGGATCACATTATATGCAAAGCTCGCCAAATATGAATTCTAGCTGAACTCAGTAGCATTCTTAGGCCATGTGATATCTGATGAGGGTATTAGTGCCGATACTCAAAAGATCGATGCAGTCAAGAATTGGCCAAGACCTACTACGCCATCAGAAATCCGTAGCTTCTTGGGGTTAGCAGGATACTACAGGCGGTTTGTAGAAGGGTTTGCTTCTATATCAGCGCCATTAACTGAGCTGACCCAGAAAGCTACCAAATTCCAATGGTCCGATGTTTGTGAGCAGAGTTTTCAGGAGCTAAAGAATCGATTAGCATCCGCTCCCGTTCTTACTCTTCCCGACGGGACTGAAGGTTATGTGGCATATTGTGATGCCTCCGGCATAGGTTTGGGATATGTCTTGATGCAGCATGGGAAGGTGATTGCTTATGCTTCGAGACAATTGAAGAAGCATGAAAAGAATTATCTAACCCATGATTTGGAATTGGCTGCAGTAATATATGCTTTGAAGACATGGCGACACTATCTATATGGTGTCCATGTTGACATCTACACGGACCATAGAACTTTGCAATACATCTTCAGTCAGAAAGAGCTGAATTTGAGACAACAGCGTTGGCTCGAATTGCTGAAGGACTACGACGTTGAAATATTGTATCATCCGGGCAAAGCCAATGTTGTGGCAGATGCCCTCAGTCGTAAGTCAATGGGAAGTTTAGTGCACATTGAAGCAGGTAAGCGGAGTTTAGCTGAAGAACTTCATTAGCTAGCTAACATGAGAATTAGACTGTTAGACTCCGAGGACGGAGGTGTTGTTGTACATAATACGTCCGAATCATCTCTCATTGCCGAGGTGAAAGCACGGCACTACGAAGATCCCACCTTGTTGCGAATGAAAGAGAACATTCAGCAAGGTAAAATTTCAGCTTTTGAGATCGCAGGAGATGGAACATTAAGATGCCAAGGCCGATTATGTGTGCCTAATGTAGCAGGGTAGCGAGAGAGGATTATGAGGGAAATTCACCAATCCCGATATTCTATCCATCCTGGTTCGACAAAGATGTACCATGATGTCAAGGAGCAGTATTGGTGGGATAGCATGAAGAAGTCGATTGCAGAATTTGTAGCCCAGTGCCCCAATTGCCAACAGGTAAAGATAGAACATCAGAAACCTGGTGGATTGCTTCAGGATATAGAAATTCCAACCTGGAAATGGGAGGTGATTAACATGGACTTCATTGTTTGATTACCTCGCTCCAGTCGTAAGTTCGACTCCGTTTGGGTGATAGTAGATTGACTGACCAAATGTGCCCATTTTCTACCAGTTAAGACAACCTACACAGCTGAAGATATGCAAGGCTGTACATCAAAGAGATTGTTAGACTTCATGGGATACCAATGTCTATCATATCAGACAAAGGGGCCCAGTTCACTGCTAGCTTTTGGAAGTCTTTTCAGAATGGTTTGGGTATACAAGTAAATCTCAGCACAGATTTTCATCCTCAAACTGACGGACGGGCCGAACGTACCATTCTGACACTAGAAGATATGCTGCGAGCGTGTGTTCTGGATTTCAAGGGGTGTTGGGATGACCATCTTCCACTTATAGAGTCTGCCAACAATAACAGCTACCACTCCAGTATTAACATGGCCCGATATGAGGCACTATATGGGAGAAGATGTAGATCACCAGTTGGGTGGTTCGAAGTTTGCGAAACTGAGCGGTATGGGCCGAATTTGATCCACCAAGCCATTGAGAAAATGAAAGTGATACAGGAATGATTGAAGATAGCACAAAGTAGGCAAAAGTCCTATTCTGATGTCCGACGTCGTGATCTAGAGTTTGAAGCTGGTGATTGGGTGTTCATGAGAGTTTCACCAATGAAGAGTGTCATGCGCTTCGGAAAGAAGGGTAAATTGAGCCCAAGGTACATCAGTCCGTACAAAATCCTTCGACGAATTGGACATGTTGCTTATGAGTTAGAACTACCATCCGAAATGGAAATTGTCCATCCGGTATTTCATGTGTCCATGTTAAGGAAATGTATCGGAGATCCTTCTCGGGTCGTCCCATCCAAGACATACAGATTACAGAAGCTCTAACATACGAAGAGGTGCCAGTGGCTATATTAGACAGACAAATCCGCAAGCTAAGGACAAAGGATGCAGCTTCTGTCAAGGTATTATGGAGGAACAGAAATATGGAGGAAATGACATGGGAAGCAGTAGAAGAGATGAAGTCTAGATATCCGTACCTGTTCCAGAATGTAGATAATGATGATGCCAAAGGAACACAGAGTGCACTGAAAGGAGAAGCGTCCTTACGAGGTAAATAGGAACTTGAGATACTCTTCATTATTACCTTTCATTTAATGCTGATAATGTACTTGTTTCCGTAGATCCCTACATTTGGGGACGAATGTTCCTAAGGGGGGGAGAGTGTTACAACCCGAAAATTCGTACGCTAGAATACACCGTGAGATAGTTTAAACATAAGAGCCTAAGAACCCGGAAAACAGTTCAAAAAGTCAAGAAAAAAACAAAGGTGTCGCATAGTCGGATAGGAGATCGCAAAGCACAAATGCGGACCGCATACCCAACACCAAGATCGCAAACTGAGTCAGATTTCTGGGCAGAAATCTGTGTCAAAAATGCAGCCAGTATGCGACCGCAAAACACAAATGCGGACCGCAAATGTGACATCCCCGTCGCATAATGAAGCAGAGTTCTAGGCTAAAATCAACGTCAGGAATGCGACCAGAATGCGATCGCATTGTTAAAAATGCGAACCGCAAATCTGGCCCTCCTGTGTCGCATTGTGACAGATTTCTGGGTTGAGATTTGCGACCAGAATGGGAACCGCATGTCCTGTTGGCGGCAGATATGCGATCGCAAACTTGAAAATGTCAGATACGTGTGTCACTTATTGACAGACCTATAAAGGGGTCCAATCCCGTTTCTTCATCATTTTTCTATACTTAACCATAGTAGAAGGCCCCCAACGACCCCTCTCAAAGTCCCACATGAACTCTAACCAATTTCTTCCCCTTCCAAGCTCTAAATTTAAGAAGGAATCAAGAAATTGAAGAACTAAAGAGAAACCCTAGCTGAGTTTCCTCCTTCTGCAAACCCAAATTGAGGGCGAGACTTAGAATTTGAGGAATCAAAGAAGAAGGCTAGATAAATCACATGCAAGGTAGGTTATTACTCCCTTTCATGCAATTTTCCCCTGGGCATTCATGATATATTATTGCATGCCTGTAAGGACACACGGGAGGGTGATTGGAAACTATGAATTCAAGATAATTACTGCTAAATGGAATGGGTTATGGTTGTTTTGGGTTGTAGATGAGCTGCATGTGTTATAACTATGTTTGATAAGATTTAGAGGAGGAAGGGTGTAAAGAAGCACCATACAAAATTAGGGGATTTCAATTAATGATAAGCTGTGACGCTTAGCAAGTAATGGTAAATTGTCCTTTATTTGTAGACTAAGGAATCGTAGCCATTGCGTAGCTTGAGAACTGGTGCAGCATATACCAGATATGTAAGACTATACCATTCTTTCTTTTGCATGACTCCTATTGAATACAATGCAATGAACGAGCCCCAAAGAATACTCTATTCTTAGAAGCTTGGGATGCTTATGTTGTTTCCCCTCTATGGGAGGACTGATATGTTGTTATTTCCTTGACCTTACGTCTTCATGATAGAATGAGTCATATGAGTACAGCATGCATTATCTATTTTACTACACCGAGCCGCGCTATAGTCGGCCGGGCGATGACACCTATTGTGCATCAATATATGTAAACACCTAGCCGCATTATAATCGGCCGGGCGATGGCACTTAATGTGCAACAACTGATCAGTTAGGTATGATGATGATGATGATGATGATGATGAGGCCCACAGAGGCATATATATGTATATGATGATTTTCAAAAGAATGTATATATATATATATATATATATATGCAAATGCATATGCACGTCAGGCATGACATGGTTAGTCGCCCCCAGAGGCATTCAGATGATACCTGCTGTATGTTTCTTATCCTGATGCTTATTATTGTCCTTACACTATGTTTCCTGTCTTACATACTCAGTACATTATCCGTACTGACGTCCTTTATTTTTGGATGCTGCATGTCGTGCTGCAGGTCCCGATAGACTGATAGACGGAGCTCCCCCACCGCAGTAGGCTATCCTGTTCAGCAGATATTAGCAAGATTCATCCTTCAGACTTGCTACAACCTTGGTATGCATTTTGTATAGGCATTTTTGGGCATGTCGGGGCCCTTTTCCGACATAGGTTGCATATTGTATGTTCTTGTAGAGGCTCATAGACAAATGTCAGTGTATGTATAGACAAGTGTTGGGTTGACTCATGTACAGTTGTATTGCCTCGTCGGCAAATGTATTATGTTGTATAGTTTTGCATTGTAGCCTTGTTGGCACATCATGTATATAAGTATGTTTATGTCATGGTATGATGTTTCAGTCCATTATGATGTTGTTCGAAACTGCACGCGTATGACAGGCCTTATAGATAACAAAGAAAGTAAGATAGCAGATACGAAGGCTACGCCGGCACTCTGAGAGCAGGGTCTGGTGCCATGTCGCGGCCCTCCGGTTGGGTCGTGACATTGCATTATGTATGTTTGAGTAGAGGCTCATAGGCAATTGACAGTGGGTTGTTCATGTGCAGTTAGCAAGTGCCTTGTCAGCAATTGTATTTTGTTGTATAGTTTTTGCATCGCAGCCTTGTTGGCCATGTTGTATAAATGTGTACACGTTCATGTTATTGTATGGCATTCCAGTTAGTTATAATTATTGTTTGAAACTCATACAGACAGCACGGGTCTTATATATATAATGAGCAAAGTCAGATGAAAGGTACACCGGCACCCGTCGAGTAGGGTCTGGGTGCCAGTCGCGGCCCTCCGGCTTGGGACGTGACAGATTTGGTATCAGAGCAGGTCGTGTCCTAGGGATTGTCTATGAGTCGTGTCTATTAGAGTCCTGATTATGGGTGTGTAGCGCGCCACATTTATAATCAGGAGGCTGCCTGACATTTAGGATTGTTACCTTCTTTTTAAATCTAGATCGTGCGTAGAGCTGAGTCATAAGTGTTTGTCCCTGACATTCGTCTTGTTTACCTACAACGATGCCTTCGACGAGGAAGCAAGCAATTAGGAGACGACTCGATACAGATATGGGAGAGGGTACCAGTCAGGTGCCCCAAGCTAGAGAAGGCCAAAGTGAGCCTCACAGTGAGATGCCGTCTCGGAACTCATCTACTCCTCCTTCCCCAGAGGATATTAGAAGCCACCCAGCATCTCCAGTTCCTTTATCTTGTACCACCGACCAGGATTTGCGGACTGCGATGCAGTTGTTGACTAGCCTGGTAGCTTCTCAAACTCAGAGGCAGAATACCGGTGCAGCTGATAAGCCGGTTAGTACCAGAGTTCGTGTTTTTATTAATCTAGATCCTCCAGTGTTTACCGGGTCAGACCCCAAGGAGGACCCGCAGACTTATATTGATCAGATTCATCGCATACTGCGAGTTATACATGCTAGTGACACAGAGGCAGTAGAGTTGGCTTCTTATCGGTTATGGGATTTTGCAGTCTTCTGGTATGATAGTTGGGAAAGATCCAGGGGTCCAGATGCTCCCCCACCTGTGTGGAATGAATTTCTGAGGCGTTTCTTCGTCACTACCTGCCAGTTAAGGTACGACGAGCCAGAGCTGATAAATTCTTGAACCTTATACAAGGTAACATGAGTGTGCGGTAGTACAACATGCAGTTTGATTCATTGGCAAGGTATGCTCCCAATATGGTGGCCGAGATGGGTGATAGGGTTCATTTGTTTGTGAACGGATTGGGACCACATCTGATAAATAAGAACACGACAGCATCCTTGATAGAGGGTGGATATTTCTCGTATTCAGGCTTATGCCCAGACATTGGAGGATCGTACGCGCCAGCAAAGAGCAGACAGGGAGCAGGATAGGGGGCAGCATAAGAGGACGAGATTTGCAGGGTATTTTGGTGACTTCAGAAGTAGTGTTAGGCTCCAATTTTCGAGGAGTTCGGCACCATCTGTAACTAATGCTCCTCCACAGTTTCAGAGACCTCGATATGATCGACTGACCCATTCGGGTCCAGGTCAGAGTTGGCGGGCATCAGGCTCGCAACATCACAGGGGTACTATTCAGACGAGGTCCCCAATGCCTCATTGTGATCCGTGCGGCAAGACCTACTTTGGACCGTGCCGTCGAGGTTCTTATTACAACCCGTACTCGTACGTTTAAATACACTGTGAAATAGCTCACATATGAGGACCCAAGAACCCGAAAAATGGTTTAAAGTAAAAAAAAAATAAAAAATAAAAAAAAAGGTGTCACATAGCTGGATATGCTGACCGCATATCCAACATCAGGGTCGCAAACTGCGACAGAGTTGTGGATTGAAATTGTGTCAAATATGCGGTCAGTATGCGAACCGCATAACGCAAATGCGGACCGCAAACATGACACCCTTCATCGCAGAACGGAACAGAGTTATGGGCTGACTCAATGTCTAAAATGCGACCAGAATGCGATCGCATTGTTGAAAATGCGAACCGCAAATCTGGCCCTTCTGCGTCGCATAATGCAACAGATTTCTGGGCGAGAATTGCGACCAAAATGCGAACCGCATACCCTGTTTGCGGTGGGTATGCGATCGCAAACCTGAAAATTTTCAAGAACGTGTGCCCACTTACTCCTAGGCCTATAAAAGGAACCCAAACCCGTTCCTTCTTCGTTTTTATGAAACAAACACTCAGTAGAAGGCCCAAACGACTCCTCTCAAGGAACCCATGAACCTTAACCAAATTTCTCTCTTCAAAAGCTCTAAAAGCACGATCTAGATTCTTTTTTTTTTGATTAAATAGGTTCTTTATTGATGTCAATTAGCAAAAATTACATGATCGGAGGGGGACATAAACCTTACCTCCCCAAAAAAGTACATGTACCTTGACTCATAGGTACGAGAGTGATGACAATTATTAAGGAGGTTTCTTTCTAAATGTACATAAGATATTAATTGTGTCCGACCTAGTTTAAAGTAATGAATATCCATCTTATAGGGTTGGTGGATATTCATCTGTACAAAATCAAAGTAAGCTACTTCTAGGTCAGTCGTCCTAGTCATAAGTGTTGCCATGTTTACAAAAAAGTTGGGGAGTGTCTCTAAGTCCACTTTCCTAATTATATGTACTGTTGTTTCTATTTGATTGGTGTTGCATGCTGTGTTGTCGAGGCCATTTGCACTAACTTGATGTGTAGTGGTATCTGCATTTTGCTTTTGTCTCTGCCAATTCTGTTCTGATGTGGTGTCCCTTTGGGCCAGTTGGTGATTCTTCCAGTTTGTTGTAGTGTTCTGGTTTGGGATGTTCTTCTTCTTTTGTGTACTGCTGCATTTGCACTAATTATTGCTGTTGAGTCTGCTTGCTGCTTTTCCTTTTGTTGATTGGTGGCTTGATTCTTGATCTTGCTGCTGTTGATATTGAGATTTGTTTTTGTTGAGGTTGATGTGCATTGTTTCTGTTATCTTTCCTGTTTCTGAGCTGCTGGCATTGTTGTTTTTTCTGTTGCATTCATCCTTTGATGATTTGCTGCTGTGCGTGTGAATACTTGTGAAGTCAGTGAGAAGGGGGCCATATGAGGAGTAACAGCTGTTTAGAAAAGGTGATTGATGCAATTGCAATAGATTGAGCGCCAAAGACGCTAATACCACACAAAGCAATTGCGCCAATAACCTTATCATGTAAAAACAGATGTCCATGATGCTGATTTCCTGATGTTTGTCTGTTGTGTCCCTATTGATTGTTCTTTGTTTGTCCTTTAGTTGTTGTGTGTGCAGAGTTGACCAACCGGGTAAAGGTGATTTCATTGTCTGCCTGCTTGATGGTTCCAGTGAGTTTGAATGTTGATGATGGTATAGCTGAATTATGAAGAGTGGTGTTGTTTGCATTGTTTTGGTCAGAGTTGCTGCTGGGTTGTTTCTGGAGTGTTGCTGACTCCTTTGCTGCTGTGTGTGTTTCCAGCTGAAGGTGCTGATGAGAGTGTTGCTGATTCTGCTGAAACTGTCCTCCATGGGGTGTTTTGATTCTGCTGAAACTCCTGCCAGTTTCTTCCTCAAGGAGAGCTTTCTCAGTGATGTTCCTGTTATATTTTCCTTGTTGCCATTGTGTGCTGGTGTCAGAATATACTGCCTATACAATTTTATCAAACCTCCAGGTTGAGCATGATAACATGCTAATACCACTGGATGATGCTCTAATATTGTATAGATAGTATTATCCTTCTCGTCCATATGACTCTGTGCAACCAATAATATACATATATGTATCTGGAATCTATCAAATTCACTCTTGCAGTCTGCTATAGTCTCATATTTCCATCTCTCTGAAGTGAATGTAGTTCTGATAAGTGCTTCATTCTGTTTCACAAAGCATCTTCCTCGAATAGTATATTGTTTCAGTCAATTAATGGTCGACCAAATCAGATCATTCTTCTTCCTTGCATCTATGTTTGTTCCTATCTTCTCCTCCCTTCCAGTGGAATGAGTACATTGTACTAATACTACCAGCTGGAAGTTTGTCGAAGAGTAGGGCATAGGTACATTTTATGATCCAATCCATTGATGTCTGGTGCAAATAGTCAGCTAATTCAAAGCATTTTTGGTCCTTGATTTTATGGTTCTTCCTATCTTCTCCTCCCTTCCAGTGGAATGAGTACATTGTACTAATACCACCAGCTGGAAGTTTGTCAAAGAGTAGGGCATAGCTAAGTTTTCATTCTATGTTCCTGCAAAACAGAAAAGGTTAGAAGCAATCTGTTTCATCCCCCCAAGAGGTGCCTTTCCAATCTGGCAGTGTTGCCTTCCCAGAATCTTTAGCCCGTGTTTCATTTTTGTATTTCCACATTCCTGACCCTTTTTTGTTGCCTCTGAAATTTGCAAATGCTTCAGATGTGTTTCTGATGGTGTAGCCTGTTTCAGATAGCATCCAAGTGATCTGGCTGCTCGAGATATATGCAGAGAAATCCCTTCATTTGCTGAGGATAGATGCTGCTTTGATCTCAGGTGTTGGGCCATCAGTGATCTGTCTCTTTCTCCTCTCTGCTGCTTGTCTTTGACGATCAGCTGTTGCCCAGAGATAAGTTTCTGCTTTGCCCCTTCCCTTTTGCATCTTTGATAGTATTTATAGGCTTTGAGCAGTATGCTTCTTATGTCCAAAGTGTGAGACATCATATGCATTGCCAAGATGTTTTTGTTTCCAGTTCCACATGGGCCTTCGTTCTTCTGATCCCTTTTATTGAGAGTCAGCTGTCCTTTTTCCAGCATCTGCATTTGTTCACATTGCAAGTAGCTATGTTGCTTATTTAACCAAGAGAAGTTCCTGCAAAACATAAAACAGTTATTTAGATAATGTTTTCCTCTAGAGAGCTGTTTTCCCAGTAGCACCAGATAGTTATCTGTCCTTCCTCTTTCCTGTCCCCTGCTACTTGCCAATGAAGCCTGCAGCAACATGAGTGCAATCAATTATTTCAGTTGTTGCCAACAGGAACTAGCTTGGCATACTGGAAGCAGCAGGAGGTGTGGTTTGTGCATTGTATCTCATTGCAACAGTATGGTGTTTCCTCACTTCCAAAGTAGCTTTGCTGCTCCAGTCTTGCTGTCTGGTTCTCCTCTGTGATGTTTCAGTGTTGTTTTCATATCCCAGAAAAGTGAGGATCCCATTTTCAGTTGCCAGCCAATTTGGTGCTCAATGATATCTCTGCATTCCAACATCTTCTTCCAGACCTGTGATCCTTTCCTCCATGGACCCTTACTGCATTATGTGTTTTGCAGTATTTCTGTGACATGTAGGCACTCCATAGGCTAGGTTTTGTTCTAAAGTTCCACGAAAGCTTGCAAAATAAAGCTTTTGACATGTCGTGCAGTGACCTGAAGCCTGCTCCTCCTTCTTCTTGTGGTAGACATAGGTTGTCCCAAGATGACCAGTGTCTGCTGGTGCCTCCAGTTGTGCTACTCCAGAAGAATTAGGCAAGTAGCTTATGTATATTGTTGATCACTTGTTTGGGGGGATTTACTGCTGATAGGAGATGTAATGGCATGCTTTGCAGGACATGCTTGATCAAAGTGGATCTTCCTCCTATGGAGAGTAATTTCCCTTTCCATGACTGCAGTCTGTCTTGAATTATGCTCACAATGGTTTGGTAGTAGATGATCTTCTTTCTTGAATAGAAGATAGGGCAGCCTAGATATGTGAAAGGGAAGTTCTGCCTTCCAATTCCTGTGATTCTTTCGGTTCTTTCTTCTATGGCAGTTGTGACCGAGTGATGCATATAAGTGGTTGACTTATTCTTGTTTATTAGTTGTCCAGAAGCTACTTCATATGCCTTTAGTGTATCCATGATCATGTGCAGAGTGTTGGCATCTGTTGATGAGAAAATGATCATGTCGTCTGCATATGCTAGGTGATTGATTCTCGGACTTCTCCTTGGCATTCCGAAACCTTTGAAGCATTTGTTTGAATGCAGTGAATTTAAACCTCTAGAGAGTGCTTCTGCAGCAATGATGAAGAGGGTAGGAGATAAAGGGTCTCCTTGCTTGACTCCTCTTGTTGATTTGAAGAAACCTCTTGGTTGACCATTGACGAGGATTGAATACCAATTGTTGTTTAGTATGTCCATGATCATACCTATGAAGGTTTCATCAAAACCCATTTTCCTGAGGAACTTTGCTATATATAACCAGGATACTCTGTCGAATGCCTTGGTCATGTCTAGTTTGATGATCACATTTGGTCCTGCCTTGAGTCTTTTCCCTATTTCAGCAATGATTTCCTGTGCCAGGATGACATTCTCCACTATTATTCTGCCTTTCACAAAGCCCGATTGTTCCTGTGAGATTAGGGATGGAAGGATGGGCAGTAGTCTTTCATGTAAGATTCTTGAGAAGACCTTGTTGATGAAGTTGCTCAGGCTTATTGGCCTTAGATCCGAGAAGGTTTCTATTTCTTTCTTCTTTGGGATCAGGATCAGATTTGTGTGTGTTATGCACTTGGGGAGTGATCTGCCTGAGAAGAAAGCTGAGACCATATTTTGAATGTCCTCTCCGATTATTTCCCAACATGATTGAAAGAAGTCTCCTGTGAATCCATCTGGTCCTCCTGCACTGTCTTTATTTAGGCTAAAGATTGCATTTTTTATTTCTTCAAGGGTAGGAATTCTGTTGAGTTCCTCATTCTGCTGTGGGGTTATTATTTGTTGAATGTTGGCCAGAATGCTGAAGTCTGTGAGAGTGTTCTGTTCCGTGAATTGATCTTTGTAGAAAGAGATGGCTTCTTCCACTATCTGTTCCTGTTCTTCCAACCAGATGCCAGCCTTGCTCTTGATTCTTTTTAGTTGGAGTCTTTTCCTTTTGCCATTGACATGGTTGTGGAAGANAGATAGTTATCTGTCCTTCCCCTTTCCTGTCCCCTGCTACTTGCCAATGAAGCCTGCAGCAACATGAGTGCAATCAAAGGCATTATTTGAGTTGTTGCCAACAGGAACTGGCTTGGCATACTGGAAGCAGCAGGAGGTGTGGTTTGTGCATTGTATCTCATTACAACACTATGGTGTTTCCTCACTTCCAAAGTAGCTTTGCTGCTCCAGTCTTGCTGTCTGGTTCTCCTCTGTGATGTTTCAGTGTTCTTTTCATATCCCTGCACATGAAACAATTTAGTTAGAAAGGGTAATTGTATCATGTTGCGTAGCAGTCTCATTTTATGATTTTATGATTTTCACTCTTAGGTAGGGGGATTGCAGCTTGTCTGCATTCAAAATTCTTTTCCCAGTAGAGTCAAGTTGATTAAAATGGTGGCATTCAATTCTTCCAAAGTTAAGGGCATGATTAGCAATGTGATCAGCAAGCTTGTTGCCTTCCCTATAAGTGTGTGATATCCTCAGTTCCAGAGAGTCTTTGAGATGTAGAATCTCCTCTATCTGCTCAGCTATTCTCCAAGGAGGGTCCCATTTGCAGTTGATTATATTGCTTAGAAGCATGGAATCAATTTCTAGCCAAATCTTAGTGAAGTTATGTGAGTTGGAGTATCTCAACGCTTCTAAGATTGCTAGTGTTTCTGCATCTGTGTTAGTTCCTGGCATGCATTCAGTCCCTAGAGCATATATAAGGTCCCCCTCCTCATTTCTTACACAGAAACCAATGGAGCTTCTTCCTGGGTTTCCTCTTGATGTTCCATCCGTATTGATCTTTACCCATCCTATTAATGGAGGCACCCAAGTGACCTTTTTGTAATCCAGCTTTGGGGTGTGATTTTCTAGCTTATGGATAAGGTCTTGCCATTTATGTGGAGCATTGAATCCTGGCTTCCTTGTATGTACCAAATTCTGCAGGGTTATGGAGATTTGATATATTACTCTGCCAGTTGTGACTGATTCCCCATGCTTGTGACTGTTTCTCCTTTTCCATAATTCCCATATGATGCATGCTGGCAGCGCTTGCATTATTGGCTTCATTCTGTTGATTGTTTGAAGAAACCTCTTGGTTGACCATTGACGAGGATTGAATACCAATTGTTGTTTAGTATGTCCATGATCATACCTATGAAGGTTTCATCAAAACCCATTTTCCTGAGGACCTTTGCTATATATAACCAGGATACTCTGTCGAATGCCTTGGTCATGTCTAGTTTGATGATCACATTTGGTCCTGCCTTGAGTCTTTTCCCTATTTCAGCAATGATTTCCTGTGCCAGGATGACATTCTCCACTATTGTTCTGCCTCTCACAAAGCCCGATTGTTCCTGTGAGATTAGGGATGGAAGGATGGGCAGCAGTCTTTCATGTAAGATTCTTGAGAAGACCTTGTTGATGAAGTTGCTCAGGCTTATTGGCCTTAGGTCCGAAAAGATTTCTATTTCTTTCTTCTTTGGGATCAAGATCAGGTTTGTGTGTGTTATGCACTTGGGGAGTGGTCTGCCTGAAAAGAAAGCTGAGACCATATTTTGAATGTCCTCTCCGATTATTTCCCAACATGACTGGAAGAAGTCTCCTGTGAATCCATCTGGACCTCCTGCACTGTCTTTATTCAGACTGAAGATTGCATTTTTTGTTTCTTCAAGAGTAGGAATTCTGTTGAGTTCCTCATTCTGGTGTGGAGTTATTATCTGTTGGATGTTGGCTAGAATGCTGAAGTCTGTGGGTGTGTTCTGTTCCGTGAATTGATCCTTGTAGAAGGAGATGGCTTCTTCCACTATCTGTTCCTGTTCTTCCAACCAGATGCCAACCTTGCTCTTGATTCTTTTTAGTTGGAGTCTTTTCCTTTTGCCATTGACATGGTTGTGGAAGAATTTGGTGTTTCTGTCTCCATCTTTGAACCAGGACATCCCAGCTTTTTGTTTCCAAAATTTTTCTTCTATTGCCAGGTGTTTTATCAGTTGTGCTTGTACCCTTTGTAGCCTTTCTCTGTTTTTTGCCGTTGGTCTTTCTTCGAATTGCTTTTCGTGCACTAATACCACCTCCTCCATGCTGGCTATAGTCATGAAAATATCTCCAAAGGTGACCTTGCTCCAGTTGGTTAAGGCTTTTTTGAGCTTCTTTAGTTTATGATTGAAAATGATGAATGGATCTCCTTGGATGTCTGCTTTCCAGCTTTCTTTGACTAAAGCTTGGAAAGTTTCATGCTTGGTCCAAAAATTGAGGAACTTGAAAGGCTTTTTGATCTTTATTGGTTCCTGATCAAAGTATAATAGCAGGGGACTGTGATATGATCCAATCTTGCTAAGGTGGGTGATCTCTATTGTTGGAAAGGCTTGTTGCAACGGTTGATTTGCTAGACATCTATCTAGCCTTTTGAAAATGCATTCCTCGTCTGCTCTGCCATTCCACCAGGTGAAATACTTCCCTTGAAGCCCAAGTCTGTTAGACAGCTGATGTTTATACAGTGATTGAAGTCATCGACTTCATTGAAAGGTACTGGGAGGCCATCATACTTTTCTTCCTGATCACATATGACATTGAAATCTCCTCCAATTAACCATGGGCAGGTGATTGTTTGTGATAAATCATATATTGAGTCCCACAGTTCAATTCTTTCTTCTGGCGTGCACTTAGCATAGACTAAAGTGAGGATTAGTTCCTCATTTGTCCCTGTGTATCAGCTACAAAGTGAGTTGCTGAATTGTGTCAGTGAGCACTGTGACATTGTATGCATCTTCCAGAAAGGCCCATATTTTGTTAGACACATTTGCAAAGGCTTGCGTCATGCCAATTCTTCTCTTGTACTGCTCGAGCTTCTTGAATTGTTGTTTTGGTTCCATGATGCCGATGAATTCAAATTGATGCTTGTTATTGAGTGTGATCAGTCTTTCGAAAGCTTGCATTGTTTTGACTGACCTTATGTTCCAGATGATTGCTTTAATTATTTTTGATTTAGGTAGGCAGGTGTTCTTTTGGAAAATATCAGCTTTGAGGCAGAATCACTGTTGTCTTTTGATTGCCTTTTTTGGTGTTTCCCTTTGCTGTTTGATTTATTTGCTTGGACTGGTGATATGTCCCCTTGCCTTGCTATATTTATGAAATTCTGTGAGCTGTCTTCATCATCCAAATCCCTTCCTATGGTGTATGCCAAGTTGCTTTGGGTATTAAATGATGCTGGCATGCCTCTGGGCTTAAAGATTGCTTGTAATTGAGCTCTTAGAGAGCCTGATTTATGTTTATGTCCTGGCCTGTGATTGATAGCTGCTGGTTGTTATGAGGCTGATGTTTGTCATGTTCATTTGTATCCTCCTTCTCTCCCTGTATTCCATCTGGTAGTTCCCCATCTTCTGAGTCTTCTTCCAATTGTTCTGCCCATAGTTTCCCTGTGATTTGTTTTAACTGTTTTGTTGATCCTGCTTCTACCTGATTTCTTTCTTCTGTCTTGTCTTTGTTCAAAAAATCCTGCTTTTTCCTTGCTGGGATTGATTGCTGCCTGCTGCTAAGTGACTGCAAGTGTTTGCTTTGTTGTTGTAAGGTATTTGTGTCTTTAAAGTTGTCATGAAATCTTTCCCGGACCCATTGAGAAGTTGATTCCTCTATCCTTTCCTCTGTGCTGCTTATGCCTTCCGTGACCTCTGTTGATACTGTTTTATTACTTTGATTCACTTTTCTGTTGCCGGTTTCTGCTGGCTCCAATGATGTGTTTCTGCTATTTTTATTTTTCCTTGCATCACTGTCTGTTTTATGAACATCTCCCACAGCAGCTGTAACACTTGCATTGTCTGGATTGTGAATATTTCCTGGAGCAGCATTATTCTTTGAAGTTGAGGCCTCAGTGTGTTCGGCTACTTGTTGCTCCATGTTCAGCTTCCCCTCTTCTTTGCCTGATTTCTGCTCCAGCATAGTGAATTCATTTGTGACCAAAGTGTGCTTTGCTCTGTTTTTTGCTCTGCTGGCCAAAGGGGCTGTGTGAATTGCTATTGTGTTAACTGGTTCCTGATATCCTTCTCTGCTACCCATCACTGTTATGCTATTGTCCAGATTTCCAGAGTCGAGTGCATCCAATTCTTTTGCAATCTGAACTGCTCCTTCTTCTTTGCATGACATTATTTCTCCTGATTCTAGTGATCCCTCCTTGTGATTATCTGCCAGTTTATCAGTGTCTTGAGCAAGAGCCTCAAAGTTATTGGTTACCAGAATCTGTTGAGACTGCCTTTCCAAAGTGTGTTTCTGTTTTCCATTTTTTGTGCGAGTATCCTTATTATATTTTCTATTATCTTTCACTTCTTTCCATTGAGGGCCGATATTACCAACAACCTTGTCGCTTGATAGAATCATCGCTGGGTCTTTCCCTGCAACTTCTTTCCCCTTTGATTTCCGGAGATCAACCTGCCTTTGTTCTTCAGCATTGTTTGCAATCAAGATTTCCGGATGAGCTTTCCAACATTCTGCCATTTCATGTCCTTGAATTCTGCATTGTGTGCAGTATTTTAGGACGTAGTCGTACTGTACTTTGACCCATTCAGTTCTGGTTTCCCCCGTCGATTCATTTTCAATGTGCAGCCTGACTTTTTGGGGCAATTCTGCTAACAACTCCACCAAGACTTTAACTCTTGCACAGCTCGGCCTTGTCTTATTCATTGTGGCTGCATCCAAGTGCAATGGTTTGCCAATCGTCGAGGCAAGGGAAAAAAGGCACTCTTTAACATAAAAAGTGGGAAGCAGATATGGGAAAGAAATCCAAGCCATGGCCATTGACGTTTCTTCTCCGGACTTGAACTTTGTGTCGTATATGAACTGTCGCATCTGATATTTGAGTCCATTTTTTGCTTTGAGGTAGTAGGTTCTTTTGGAAGTGATTTTTATGAAACCTTCCCACATTGTTAGTCTGATGAGCACATGTTTTTCTCTGAAAAAGCCAATGTTGCACTCACCTCTGATTCCACACTGTAATGGTATGATTTTCCTCAGCTCTTGTAGGTCTGGCCACCCATACGAAAATTTACCCAGTACAGCAAATTGCAGGCCTTCAATGATATTCATCCTGGAGACCTCCGCTTCCGTGTATTTGAGAATTGGTTGTCCATGCATGTAGGTTACTTTCTTGATCGGAATCGGCTCTATTATTTTGCTAGGGTTTTTTTCTGCGCAGTTGTTTAGGGTTGTTGGTTTGAGGATTTTGGAGTAATCGAGTGTTTTGGGGGTGGGTGAGTTGGGATTTTATGGTTGAAGTGTGTTTTGTGGTGGCCGGCCAGCCTGAGAGTCGCTGGCCGGCGTCGCCATTGAAGGCGTGCTTCGAGTTTCTTCCGTGTTTCTCTCACTATCGCCTTAAATCGCCGTGTTTCTCTCACTATTTGGTCACCGCACGATCTAGATTCATAAAGAAGGTAATATTCCTAAATGTCAGGTAGCCTCTTGATTATAAAATGCGGCACGCAACACACCTATAATCAAGGCCCTACTAGACACGGCTCATAGACAATTCCAAGGACATGACCTTGCTCTGATACCACTCTTTGTCACGCCCCGCCCGGCGGGCCCGCGACACGAGCACCGGACCCTACTCGCAGAGTACCGGCGAACCCTTCATTTCAGCTATCTTATTATTTCAAACAAAAAGATCATTTAATTGGACCTCTCATTGGTGTCACGCTTCGTACACATACATACATACACACATCCATGGAAACGTATCACTGTGTTTAGGCATAAGATTTACAAACATGGATACACCTTGACACCTATTTATACATAGTCAACCACTGTTTATACACCACTGGTATTGTCTATTGAGCCTCTATTAGAACAGACATTAAACATCCTAAGTCGGAACCGGGCCCCGACGTGCCCAAAACATCTATACAGAATGCATACCCAATTATAGCAAGTCCAAAAGATGAATCTTGCTATGTCTGCTGAACTAGTGACCTACTGCGGTGGGGGAGCTCCGTCTGCCAACCTATTAGGACCTGCAGCACGATATGCAGCATCCACAAAATAAAGGACGTCAGTACGGAAACATGTACTGAGTGTGTAAGACATGAAACACAATATAAGAGCAGTAATATAGACATCAGGATGGAAACATATAACTCGTAGCAACGGAATTACCTCTGAGGGCAGCTACCACGTAACGTAGTAATTTTTATGCCTAATTACATGCTTTCATTGCGTCGTTGTTATATTGCCTATTTCCATCATTATAGCAATATACTATTACCTTTGCGAGTTTGCCATTTTCAAATACCTTCTCATTACAAGGTGCATTACGTAATCGTTACCTTAACCCACTTTCATATACATTTAATGTTACCAAAACCGTTGCATACACGTTACCGCACAATCACATACGCCCCATGGGCTCTTTATCGTCTCATAGCATGCCTTACCCGGCCGTACTCGTCTCGGTCGTAACAGATGCCTCTGTGGGCTCTTTATCCTCATATGCCTCTATGGGCTCTTTATCATCATATGCCTATGTGGGCTCATACCTGGCCTTTATTAGGCACGGTCACAACATACCCAGCCTTCGCTAGGCGCGGTCATACGAATTCAATCATACACACATATACATATACACGTAATACATTGCAAACTTACTTATGACTTGTGTCCTTTATTTGTTACGTTTATTACCCCTTCTTCCTCATGTAAATAAGAATACCTTTTTATCGATATAATTATATGAATCAAAGACTTCCGTCAACATTATTACTACGAAGCAAGGATAATCATTTCATGAAGGGGAGAACAACATACGCAATACTAGCTTCTAAGAATAGAATATTCTTGGGGGCTCATTCGTGGCATTGTATTCAATAGGAATCGTGCAAAAGAAAGAACGGTATAGTCTTACATACCTGGTACTGATTGCGTCGA
This sequence comes from Nicotiana obtusifolia, assembly GCA_002018475.1. Lineage (NCBI taxonomy): Eukaryota > Viridiplantae > Streptophyta > Magnoliopsida > Solanales > Solanaceae > Nicotiana > Nicotiana obtusifolia. Next base: position 88,440 of record MCJB01048712.1, read on the forward strand.
CTCTCAAGCTACGCAATTTGCCGAAATTCTCTAATCTACAATTAAAGAGTAACTCAATGATTACTCACTACGCGTGATAGCTATCATTAACCAAAATCTCCTAAATTCACATGGTGTTCTCTACACCCTTCATCCCCTACCTCATCAACGTAATTACAGCACATGCAACCCAATTACAACCCCTAATAGCCATGAACCATTCCGTTTAACCCCACTTATTTCGATTTCATGGCTCCTAGTCATATTTCCATAAATTCTTACGAACATGCAACCACCTATCATGAATGTTTAAGGGTGTTATAACCCATATTTGTACGTGTTAGAATACACCGTAAGATAGTCTACCTTGGTTGGAGAAGAGAATTACCTTTGAGACAATAAGAGTTTAGTCCTATTGGTCCTAAACGATGCAAAGGTGTATAAGGGCGGTTAACAAGTATTAGAGGATAAACGAGTTAAGGATGTTGTAACTCACGTTTTTGGGAAAATCGAGAGGTGTTTAACATTACCAATATTTCATGTTTTAAGGTATTTGAATGATATGATATCCGTTTCTTAAGTCTTGAAGTCAAACGAGTTATGAAACAAAAGTCGACAAAAGTTGTCGCAACTTAGGTTCACAATTTTACTTAAACGTTAGGTCAAATGTTTCTGCGATTTTCTCCCAATTTACAAGGAATTACGGGGTGATCTACCTACAAATTAAAGGTCTATGAGTCTAGTTTCCAATGCTTCAAACCGTTTGTCAATACGATCTCGGAGTATTGAGATAATTGCATTTCCGTAGAACTGCGCAGGCTGGTAGGTGACAAGTAGGTGCATCACCTACTTGCCAAAATTAAGGGCTAAAAGTTAAAAGCCCCAAGTAGGTTAACAGAGGGCTTTTAAAAGCTTCTAAAGCCTGATAATTCACCATCATTTCACAGCTTCAAAACCTAAAAGAACCCCTGCAACCCCACCCCAAAATAATACCACACAAACCCTAATTGATTTTCCCCTCTTTCAAGTTCTAGTTGAAGGTAAACCCTAGAGTTTGAGGAACCAAAGCAAGGGCTGAGTTATATAACAAGCAAGGTGAGTTTACTGGTCTATTTAGTACATGTTTTCTACTGTAAAGTATTGATAAGTCGTTCTATGTGTGTAAGAACTCACGGGACGGTGATCGGAAGCCGTGAGTTCGAGTTATTCACTTGTAGCGGACTGATTTGTGAACTGTTTTGTGTTGCTGTAAAGCTGTGTGTTTCACTACTTATTTGTGGAGTTTTGGAGGAGGAAGGGTTTGGAGAACACCATATATGTTTAGGGTTGTGGCCTGATAGTTGTTCATACCATTTCCGGATCGTTTGACACGACTATAGTGGCCATTGTACGTATGAAGTGATTGGTTTGTGTGTGGACTGTTTTGGGAGGTTCAATATGATTCTTATTGATGTTGTTTGGCTGTTTGGTGGCTGTTTTGACTTGTGTGAAGTCATATATATAGGGGAGGTGCTGTCCGTTTTATTGCAAAATAGGTTACAGTCGATACATAATAGTTGCGACGCCTGAACGATAACGCTAGTGTCCTTTCTCTTATTGTAGACTAAGAAGTCGTGGAAGTTTCATAGCTTTAGATTGGAAAGTATTGTAAGGTATGTGAGACTATCCTTTTCCTTCTTTTGTACGACTCTGACTGTACACAATGCAATGAACGAACCCCAAAGATACTCTACTCTTAGAAGGTAGCAGTACGTATATTGTTTCCCCTCTTATGGGAGGATTGACATGTTATTATTTCACCATGGTAGTATGACTCTTATGAGTCCAGCATGCATTATCTATTTTACTCTACCGAGCCGCGCTATAGTCGGCCGGGTATGGCACCTATTGTGCAACTATACATATGTATATGTTTTACTCTACTTAGTCGCGCTATAGTCGACAGCTATTTTACTCTACCGAGCCGCACTATAGTCGGCCGGGTATGGCACCTATTGTGCAACCACAGATCAATTGGGTATGATGATGAGGAGGCCCACAGAGGCATATGTATGAGATAATGATGGCCCACTGAGGCGTATATATGTATATGATGATTTTCAAAAGGATATAAATATATGTATATGCATCTGCATGTCAGGCATGACATGGTTAGTCGCCCTCAGAGGCATTCAGATGGTACAGGTTGTATGTCTCATACCCTGATGCTTATTATTGTTCTTGCATTATGTTTCCTGTCTTACATACTCAGTACATTATCCGTACTGACGTCCTTTATTGTGGACGCTGCATGTCGTGCTGCAGGTCCAGGCAGACAGATAGACGAGGCTTCCCCACCCCAGTAGGCTACCCAGTTCAGCAGATATTGGCGAGAATCCATCCTTCGGACTTGCCACAATCTTGGTATGCATTTTGTGGTAGGCATTATGGGCATGTCGGGGCCCTGTTCCGACGTAGGTTGCATTATGTATGTTTTTGTAGAGGCTCATAGACAAGTGTCAATTTATGCATAGACAAGTGATGGGTTGACTTACGTACAGTTGAATTGCCTTGTCGGCAAACGTATGTATTTTGTTTTATGGCTTTGCATTGCAGCCTTGTTGGCTATATTATGTATATAAGTATGATCATATCATGGTATAATGTCACGTATCATTATAATTATTATTCGAGATTATATGCATATGACAAGCCTTATAGATAATAAGGAAAGTTAGATGAAGGGTACGCCGATGCCCGTTGAGTAGGGTCCGGTGCCAGTCACGGCCCTCCGGCTTGGGTCGTGACAAACTTGGTATCAGAGCAGGTCTGTCCTAGGGGTTGTCTATGAGCCTTGTCTAGTAGAGTCTTGATTATGGATGTGCAGCGCACCACATTTATAATCAGGAGGCTGCATGACATTTAGGGTTGTTACTTTTTCCTGAATCTAGATCCTCCAGTGTTTACCGGATCAGACCCCAAGGAGGAACCGCAGACTTTTATTGATCAGGTTCATCGTACACCGCGGGTTATGCATGCTAGTGATACAGAGGCAGTAGAGTTGGCTTCTTATCGGTTACGGGATTTAGCAGTTTTCTGGTATGATAGTTGGGAGAGATTCAGGGGTCTAAATGCTCCCCCACCTGTATGGAAGGAATTTTTTGAGGCATTTCTTCGTCATTACCTACCAGTTGAGGTACGACGAGCCAAAGCTGATAAATTCTTGAACCTTAAACAAGGTAATATGAGCGTGCGGGAGTACAACATGCAGTTTGATTCCTTGGCAAGGTACGCTCCTCACATGGTGGCCGATATGGGGGATAGGGTTCATTTGTTCGTGAACGGATTGGGACCACACCTGATAAATGAGTGCACGACTGCATTCTTGATAGAGGGCATGGATATTTCTCGTATTCAGGCTTATGCCCAGATATTAGAGGATCGTAAGTGGCAGCAAAGAGCAGACAGGGAGCAGGATAGGGGTCAGCATAAGAGGACGAGGTTTGCAGCGTATTCTGGTGACTTCAGAAGTTGTGGCAGGCCCCAGTTTTTGAGGAGTTCGGCGCCATCTGTAACTAGTGCCCCTCCACAGTTTCAGAGACCTCGATATGATCGATTTACCTATTCGGGTCCAGGTCAGAGTTCGCGGGCATCAGGCTCGCAACATCAGAGGGATACTAGTCGGATGAGACCCCTAACACCCCATTGTGATCAGTGCGGCAGGGCCCATTCTGGACTATGCCGACGAGGCTCTGATGCATGTTATTCTTGCGGGCAGCCTGGCCATATTATGCAGGATTGTCCTGGCAAAGGAGGTAGTATTATGGCTCAGCCGACTGGATTTGTGGCTGGTTCTTCCTCATCAGTTCGACCTCCAGCACTGGGTTTTCAGCGGCCTACAGGTCGTGGTAGAGGTAGAGGTGGAGTGCTGAGTTTGAGTGGTACTTAAAATCGAACCTCTGCTCTAGTAGGTCGGCAGGATCTCGAGTCATCTCCGGATGTTGTTACAGGTATATTGTCTGTGTTTTCTTATGATGTATATGCATTGATTGATCCGGGATCTACATTATCATATGTTACACCCCTTGTGGCTGATAAGTTTGGCGTCAAACCCGAATTAATAAGTAAACCATTTGCGGTATCTACTCCAATAGGAGATTCTGTGGTTGTTAGAAGGGTATATAGAGGTTACACCGTGACGATTTGTAGTCGTCAAACCTCGGCGAAATTATTTGAGTTAGAAATGGTTGATTTCGATGTGATAATGGGGATGGACTGGTTGGCCTCATGCTATGCAAATGTTGATTGTCGTACGAAGAGGGTTAGGTTTCAGTTTCCTGGTGAACCCGTCATCGAATGGAAGGGGAACATTGCTGCGCCGAAAGGTATGTTTATTTCCTATCTTAAGGCAAGGAAGATGATCTCAAAGGGTTAGATTTATCATCTCGTTCGCGTCAGGGAGGCAGAGGCGAAGCCGCCTACCCTACAATCAATCCCCGTGGTCAATGAATTTCGGATGTTTTCCCAGATGAACTCCTAGGTCTTCCTCCTGAAAGGGAGATTGAGTTTAGCATCGATGTGTTGCCTGACACTCAACCGATCTCTATCCCTCCATACAGGATGGCCCCCGCCGAGTTGCGAGAGTTGAAGGTGCAGTTGAAGGACTTGCTGGATAAGGGCTTCATTAGGCCTAGCACTTCACCTTGGGGTGCGCCAGTCTTGTTCGTACGAAAGAAAGACGGGTCGTTGAGGATGTGTGTTGATTATCGATAGTTGAATAAAGTTACCATAAAGAATAAATATCCACATCCAAGGATTGATGACCTGTTTGACCAACTCCAGGGAGCCAAGTATTTTTCCAAGATTGACTTACGTTCAGGGTATCACCAGGTGAGGGTCAAGGAGAAGGATATTCCAAAAACAGCCTTCCGGACAAGATATGGCCATTTTGAGTTCTTGGTAATGTCGTTTGGGCTAACAAATGCCCCAGCAACTTTTATGGATCTCATGAATAGTGTATTCAGGCCCTATCTTGATGTGTTCGTGATTGTATTCATTGATGACATTCTGGTGTATTCTCGTTCAGAGACAGAACATACGGGCCACTTGTGGATAGTATTACAGACCCTTCGGGATCGTAAGTTGTATGCTAAGCTCTCAAAATGTGAATTCTGGCTAAACTCAGTAGCATTCCTTGGCCATGTGATATCTGATGAGGGTGTTAGTGTTGACATTCAAAAGATCGATGCAGTGAAAAATTGGCCAAGACCTACAACACCGTCAGAGGTCCGCAATTTTCTAGGGTTAGCAGGATACTATAGGAGGTTTGTAGAAGGGTTTTCCTCTATATTAGCCCCATTGACTAAGTTGACACGGAAAGCTACCAAGTTCCAATGGTCCGACGCTTGTGAGCATAGTTTCCAAGAACTAAAGGATCGGTTGACCTCCGCGCCAGTGCTTACCCTCCCAGAAGGAACAGAAGAGTATGTAGTATATTGTGATGCTTCAGGTGTAGGTTTGGGGTGCGTATTGATGCAACATGGGAAGGTAATTGCTTATGCATCAAGACAATTAAAGAAGCATGAAAATAATTACCCGACTCATGATTTGGAATTGGCTGCAGTAATTTATGCTTTGAAGATTTGGCGGCACTATTTATACGGTGTCCATGTCGACATCTACGCAGACCACAAAAGTCTACGATACATCTTCAGTCAGAAAGAGCTAAATTTGAGACAACGACGTTGGCTCGAACTACTAGAGGACTACGACGTTGAAATATTGTATCATCCGGGCAAAGCCAATGTTGTGGCAGACGCCCTCAGTCGTAAGTCAATGGGAAGTTTAGCACACATTGAAGTAGGTAAATGGAGTTTAACTAAAGAGCTTCATAAGCTAGCCAGTATGAGAATTAAATTGTTAGACTCCGAGGACGAAGGTGTTGTTGTGCATAACACATCAGAATCATCTCTCGTGGCCGAAGTAAAAGCACGGCAATACGAAGATCCCACCTTGATGCGATTGAAAGAGAGCATTCAGCAAGGAAAAATTTCAGCTTTTGAAATTGCAGGGGATGGAACACTGAGGTGTCAAAACCGATTATGTGTGCCTAATGTAGCAGGATTACGAGAGAAGATTATGAGGGAAATTCATCAATCCCGGTATTCCATCCATCCTGGCTCAACAAAGATGTATCATGACGTCAAGGAGTAGTATTGGTGGGAAGGTATGAAAAGGTCCATCGCCGAATTTGTAGCCCAGTGCCCCACTTGCCAACAGATAAAGGTAGAACATCAGAAACCTGGTGGACTGCTCCAAGATATAGAGATTCCGACCTGGAAATGGGAGGTAATTAACATGGAATTCATTGTTGGATTACCTCGCTCCAGTCGTAAGTTCGACTCCATCTGGGTAATAGTGGATCGACTTACCAAATGTGCTCATTTCCTGCCAGTTAAGACAACCTACTACACAGCTGAAGATTATGCAAAACTGTACATCAAGGAAATTTTCAGACTTCATGGGGTACCAACGTCTATTATCTCAGACAGAGGAGCTCAATTTACGGCTAACTTTTGGAGGTCTTTCCAGAAGGGTTTAGGCACACAAGTAAATCTCAGTACGACATTCCATCCACTGACTGATGGACAGGTTGAACGTACCATCCAGACACTTGAAGATATGCTACGAGCATGTGTTCTAGATTTCAAGGGGAACTGGGATGATCACCTGGCACTCATAGAATTCGCCTACAATAATAGTTACCATTCCAGTATTAAAATGGCTCCGTACGAGGCACTATATGGGAGGAGATGTAGGTCACCAGTTGGATGGTTCGAAGTCGGTGAGACGGAATTATATGGGCCAGACTTGATTCACCAAGCCATTGAGAAGGTGAAAGTGATACAAGAGCGACTGAAGACGGCCCAAAGCAGGCAAAAATCTTATTCCGATGTCCGACGTCGTGACCTGGAATTTGAAGTTGGTGATTGGGTTTTCCTGAAGATCTCACCGATGAAGGGTGTTATGCATTTTGGGAAGAAGGGTAAACTGAATCCGCGGTATATCGGGCCATACAAAATTCTTCGACGAATTGGACAGGTGGCTTATGAGTTAGAATTTCCATCTGAATTAGAATTTGTCCATCCAGTATTCCACGTATCTATGTTGAGGAAATGTATTGGAGACCCCTCTCGGGTTGTCCCAATCAAAGATGTACAAGGGATCTGTCATATGGAGAAATGCCAGTAGCTATATTAGACCGATAAGTCCGCAAGCTAAGAACAACGGATGTAGCTTCCGTTAAAGTATTGTGGAAGAACAAGAATACGGAAGAGATGACATGGGAAGCAGAGGATGAGATGAAGTCTAAATACCCTTACCTATTCCAGCATGGAGATAATGAGGATTCCGGGAGAACGCAAGACGCATTAAAAGGAGAAACGTCTCTATGAGGTAAGCAATAACGTGAGAATACTCTTTCTTAATACAAGTGGTGATATACGGATAATGTACGTATCTATAATGCTTTGTATAGCCTTGTAAGGCTATAGGTTGGGTTTAACTGCTTGAGAGTTTTGCTAGGGTCCGTCTTATAGAGAAAACTCAGTCGGAAATTTCTGTCAGAAATCCACAATGAGTTAAAATCCCCGTAAACCCTTACATTCGAGGATGAATGTTCCTAAGGGGGGAGGGTGTTACAACCCATATTTGTACACGTTAGATTACGCCGTAAGATAGTATACATAGGTCCGAGAAGAGATTACCTTTGAGATAATAAGAGTTTAGTCCTATTGGTCTTAAATGATGCAAGGGTGTATAAGGGTGGTTAACAAGTATTAGAAGATAAACGAGTTAAGGATGTTGTAACTCGTATTTTCGAGTAAATCGAGAGGTGATTAACATTACCAAGAGGTCATATTTTAAGGTATTTGAATCGTATAATATCCGTTTCATAAGTCTTGAAGTCAAACGAGTTATGAAACAAAAGTCAACAAAGTTGTCGCAACTTAGGTTCACAATTTTACTTAAACATTAGGTCAAATATTTCTGAGCTTTTCTCCCAATTTAATAGGAATTACGGGGTGATCTACCTATAAAATTAAAAGTCTATGAGTCTAGTTTCCAACGCATCAAACCGTTTGTCAATATAATCTCAGAGTATAGAGATAATTGTATTTCCGCAGACCTGCGCAGATTGGTAGGTGACAAGTAGGTGCATCACCTACTTGCCAAAATTAGGGGACAAAATTGAAAGTCCCAAAGTCGGCCAAGAGAGGACTTTTAAGAGCTTTTAAACTCAGTTATTTCACTATTATTTCAGACCTTCAAAACCGAAATTGAACCCCTGCAACCCCTCCCCAAAAATCCCACACAAACCCTAATCGATTTTCCCTCGCTTTCAAGTTCTAATTGGGGATGAAACCTAGAGTTTGAAGAACCAAGGCAAGGGCTGAGTTATTCAACAAGTAAGCTGAGTTTAATGCCCTCTTTCATACATTTTTTCTACTTTGAATTCATGGTAATCCATTCTATACATGTAAGAACTCATAGGATGGTGATCGGAAGCTGTGAGTTCGAGTTATTCAATTGTAGCGGACAGTTTTGTGGACTGTTTTGTGTTGCTGTTGGACTGCATGTTTTAATACTGTTTTCTGGAGTTTTGGAGGAAGAAGGGTGTGTAGAAACACCATATATATTTAGGGTTGTGGGCTGATAGTCTAACAATTCTGGGTCGTTTGACACGACTATGGTGGCCATTGTATGCATGAAGTGATTGGCTTGTGCGTGGACTGTTTTGGGAGGCTTAATATGATTATTATTGATGTTGTTTGGGCTGTTTGGTGATTGTGTTAACTTGTGGGAAGTCATATATATAGGGGAGGTATTGTCCGTTTTATCGCAAAATAGGTTACAGTCGATACATAATAGTTACAACGCTTAAACGATAACGGTAGCGTAATTTCTCTTATTGTAGACTAAGGAGTCGTGGAATATTCATAGCTTGAGGTTGGGAGTATATACAAGGTATGTGAGACTGTCCTTTTCCTTCTTTTGCACGACTCTGATTGTACATAATGCAATGAATGAGCCCCAAAGATACTTTACTCTTAGAAGGTAGTAGTACTTATATTGTTTCCCCCTTATGGGAGGATTGATGTTGATGTTACTTCTTTGACCTTGCGCCAGTCTGAAAGGTTGAAAATGTGATTCCAATGAGTCCAGCATGCATTATCTATTTTACTCTACCGAGCCGCGCTATAGTCGGCCGGGCAGGCACTTATTGTGCAACTACTGATCAGTTGGGTATGATGAAGATGAGGCCCACAGAGGCGTATGTATATGATAATTTTAAAAAGGATATATATATATATATATATATATATATATGTTTTTCACTACTTAGTCGTGCTATAGACGACA
>MCJB01048712.1:98065-114914 GCA_002018475.1 Nicotiana obtusifolia
TATATGTATATGCATATGCACATCAGGCATCTCATGGTTAGTCGCCCTCAGAGGCATTCAGATGGTACAGATTTTATGTTTTTTTATCCCGATACATGTTATTGTTCTTATGTTATGTTTTCCCGTCTTACATACACAGTACTTTATCCGTACTGACGTCCTTTTATTTGTGGCCGCTGCATGTCGTGCTGCAGGTCCGGACAGACAGATAGACAAGGCTCCCCCACCATAGTAGGCTGTCCAGTTCAGCGGATATTGGCGAGATCCATCCTTCGGACTTGCCGTAGTCTCGATATGCATTTTGTCATAGGCATTATGGGCATGTCGGGGCCCTGTTCCGACACAGGTTGCATCATGTATGTTCCAGTAGAGGCTCATAGACAAGGGGTGGGTTTATGCATAGTTGGATTGCCTTGTCGGCAGATGTATTTTGTTATACAGTTTTTGCATCACAGCCTTAAGTGCCATGTTATATATACGTATGTTCATGTTATTGTATGGTATTTCAATTGATCATGATCATGGTTTTCTATTCATACGGGCATCGTCGACCTAATGGATAACAAGGAAGGTAAGATGAAAGGTACGCCGGCACTCGGCGAGTGGGGTCCAGGTGCCAGTCGCGACCCTCCGGCTTGGGTCGTGACAGAGACGGTTATTTTTCTTGAGGAACAAGAATCAGAGAGGGTCTAGCAGGTAAAGGATAGGGGGATATACGCAGTTATAGAAAGAAAAATCGAAAAAAAAAGAGATGAATCAGAAGGAAGGACTTCAAGAAGGATTCTTAGTTTGATTTAGGTTAGTTTAAGGCCCAGAAAACAAACACCAAAAAGAAAGGGAGCTCGAATCCATTTTGGCTTTCATCCTCTTCAAAATTTCAGAAAAAACCAGAAAACAGAGGAACTCACATTTCTCCTTTCTTCAAAAACCGATTTTGATCGATGAGGTGTTGAAGTTCGATTTAGCTGCCGGTTCGAGTTCCCATCGTGGTCTGTAGCCTTGTTGCTTGTATTGACTTTCAAACTAGCAGATACTTTCGTCCAGGTTCATTTCTCAGTTCTTGCTTATTTTGTTGGTATGATTTGAATACGATAGATCTGTGGATGCTTGTTTCCAATTTGTTAATTTCGTGAAATTGATATGCTCTAATTACACCTTAGTGAATAGCATAAAGTGATTGATGTTTGATATAATCATTTAACAAAAGTAAAATCGAAACAAACAATCAAATCATCTGCGTTTGGTGTTGAATCTGCGATCGCATAATTGATATGTGGTTCGCATTTTGGACCTAATTGTCAGAAACGTAAGGTAATCTGTGTTCGGTGTTGAATCTGCGATCGCATAACTGATATGCGGTCCGCATTTTTAACTTAAATATCGCATTTTTGACATTAAAACCTTGCCGAGGACTCTGCTCCAATTTGCTATCTCGGCGTGCGATCTGCCATCGCAGATATGATCGCATTTTGACACTGGACACTGCCTAAGATCTTGTGCTGATCTACGACCCGTTTATGCCCAGTATGCCGTTCGCATGAGGGATATGCGATAGCATATCCCCATTTGCAGTTATGTTCTGCTCTTTTCTTGTCTTCTATGGCTTTTTGGGATCGGGTTTGGTTAAATGCATGAAATAAAAGTTAAAAGAACAAGGCCATGAACTTAATTTTTATTTTTCTTTATTTTAGATATTATTTTCTTATTTTATTACATTGTTCGCTAATAGCATGTTTAGGCCGATCACACTTGGGTAGGCAATACTAGGACGTCTTGTTAATTTTTGAGGTGAGAGGTCGTTCCCTAGTTGAATTTATCCGGGGAATGCCCCGAAGGACTTATGTATTTGACATTCGGGGGAATGCCCCGAGGTATCTGTATGTGAAGACCAAAAGTGAAACTCGTAGTGTTTCAGTTTTAGTTTTATTTTCCTTTTATTAGGTGGGAACGACCTCGAACCTCTTGTGCGTTTGTTTTTCTCTTGTCTGTGTTTGTCTGAATTCGAATATTCTAAAAGCCAACTAAATCAAGTATGCAACCGTGACTTTCACGGGACCCGGGGAATGCCTAACACCTTCTCCCCGAGTCAAATGAACCCCCTTACCCAATCTCTGGTATGAACTGGGCTTTGAGTCTAAGTTCTAAAAATGGTGGCCCGGCACACCGGAATCAATTATCAGGTGGCGACTCTAAATTTTCCTTCCAAATACTATCTTTGTCACTTTCAAAATTGGAACCCCTTTTCGCGAGTTTTATTAAGCCTTTTGTCGACCAAAAAGGGTTTAGTAAATCTCGCTCGCCCGGAAAAAGGGAGGAGTGACAGCTCTGGCGACTCTGCTGGGGACTTTTGATTATATTTTGAGGGTTCGAGCTAGTACTTGATTTGTTGGCTTTTAAAATGTTTGGTTGAGTTTTTGTGTGTGCTTTTTCGTTAGCTTTACTTAATTTTTATTATGCTTTCATATTTTTGTTATTTTCTAGTTGTTTATGTGTTTACGATTTTTGCTTTATGTGTTTATCGCTTTATAACTGTCATCATATGCATTGCCCGGTCATTTCTTTCTACAACAAGTCTTGGAGCACGCGTCGCGTGCACGAACTCTTTGTTGAGTCACCCTTAACTTAGGAGGGGAAGTCGACCGACGTATGGAGTGGGTGGAAAGCTTGAGCAGCCACCATCGACCATACGCTTTCCCCGAACTGCCTTGTTAGTGAACCCCAGACTTAGGTCAGCCTTTAGGTCATTTTATTTGCATCATGTCATTTAGACCTAGCAGGGCTCGGTCCCAGGCACCGTGTCCCTTTGTAGGAAGCCTGTCCAAATTTTATCAAAATGGGCCCGTGGCCCAAAATGACACTTAATCATCCTTTGTGCTAGATGTTGCATCTATGAGGGTAAAAAGGTCATTTGGCAGACCGATATCTTGGAAAGAAGGGTGAAAATGAAGCAAATGGGGTCCACTAGTATTTTCTTTCATATTCTTTTCCGAAAAAAAAAGAAAAAAAAGAAAAAAAATCGAAAAGGAAGAAAAAAAAAAGAGAGAAGAAGATTTTACATTTTTCATCATTTTCCAAGAATTCGAGAAAGGGTCCAAGAGTTTTTGCATTTTTCAAGAGACGAAAATATAGTTTTTTAGTTGCATCTTTCCGAACTACGCAAACCTGATTCTCGTCTTCCGGGGCGGGATACTTAGGCAACCCACATAGGATCCGATCTTCCTAGTAAGGCTTAGATTCTTGGCTTCCGGGGTCGTAGCCAAATCTTGCATATTTAGTCACTTTTGGCCACATCGGTCATTCTTGCAAAATAGGGTTATTTTTACAAAGGTGGTTCAATTGGTCCATGTCTTAGGATCTTGAGCCCGCTCTAAGGTTCATCCGTATCGGGTTTGCGTCCCTAGCCACATTTGGCCATATCAGTCATTTTTGCAAATGGTCCATTTCCACAAATAATTCTTTAAGACCATGATTGTCGGGATATTAGAGTCGTGTAGGCTTCAAGTGCAGTATCCCTCATGCTTAGGGTCGACTGTGTCGAGTTTGCATTAATAGTCTCATTCAGCCACTTAGGTCGATTTGCAAATATAGCCAAATTGTGTCCTGCATTAGTCCACTAGGAAGCGTTGTGGTGTCATGCCGAGTCATTAACCATGTTCCCTTCATTCAGGTATGGATCCACTGATTCAATCCAAAGTGCTGATGGTAACAAAGATTCCTAAGAAATTGGTCAAGTGGTGGAATATGGTTTCATCGTTAGAGCAACATGAGTTGAGGCATAAATTGGGCACCCTAACTTCCCTTCTTGATATCACACCCCACCCAGACTTAGTGGAGGCAATGTTGACTTATTGGGATCTGCAGAACTTAACTTTAAAATTTGGGGAGTGTGAGATGACTCCTACCTTGGTAGAAATGTCCAGCCTCACCCGTTTAAGCTATATAGGCAAGAATATGATCCTTCCCCGGGACCACTCTAGGACAAGATTTCTCAATGACCTGGGCCTAAAAGATAACAAGTATTTAAAGTGCCTTGAGAAGTCTTGGATATCCTTGAATTATTTGTTTGCTAGATTTGGACCACAGGATAGTTATTACGTCTTTTGGGATGAGTTTTGCACAACCAAAGCAAAGTGGCAAAGAAGTCGCCTCGAGGCTTTCAACCTAGCTTTGTTGGGATTATTGGTTTTTCCATTAGATGAGAGGCATATTGGTACCCGTCTGCAGTCAGTGGTAATGGTACTATTTCATGAAAAGCAACTCAAAACTGTTACCATTGTGCCAATGATCTTAGCAGAGTTGTACCGAGCCCTAAGTGAGGTTAAGGGAGGTGTCAGATATTTTGAAGGAAATAACCTTTTGCTGCAATTATGGATGATGGAGCATTTACACACAGCTTCCTTACTTTGTCCCATCGACCGTGCTTTGAGGGATCGGGTGGTANAAGAATTCGAGAAAGGGTCCAAGAGTTTTTGCATTTTTCAAGAGACGAAAATATAGTTTTTTAGTTGCATCTTTCCGAACTACGCAAACCTGATTCTCGTCTTCCGGGGCGGGATACTTAGGCAACCCACATAGGATCCGATCTTCCTAGTAAGGCTTAGATTCTTGGCTTCCGGGGTCGTAGCCAAATCTTGCATATTTAGTCACTTTTGGCCACATCGGTCATTCTTGCAAAATAGGGTTATTTTTACAAAGGTGGTTCAATTGGTCCATGTCTTAGGATCTTGAGCCCGCTCTAAGGTTCATCCGTATCGGGTTTGCGTCCCTAGCCACATTTGGCCATATCAGTCATTTTTGCAAATGGTCCATTTCCACAAATAATTCTTTAAGACCATGATTGTCGGGATATTAGAGTCGTGTAGGCTTCAAGTGCAGTATCCCTCATGCTTAGGGTCGACTGTGTCGAGTTTGCATTAATAGTCTCATTCAGCCACTTAGGCCAATCTGCAAATATAGCCAAGTTGTGTCATGCATTTGTCCACCAGGAAATGTTGTGGTATCGGGTAGTATTCCAAGTCGTTAACCATGTTCTCCTCATTCAGGTATGGATCCGCTGATTCGATCCAGAGTGCTGATGGTGGTAAAGATTCCTAATAAATTGATCAAATGGTGGAACATGTTATCGTCGTTAGAGCAGCATGAGTTGATGCATAAATTGGGCACCCTAACTTCCCTTCTTGATATCACACCCCGCCCAGACTTAGTGGAGGCAATGCTGACCTATTGGGACCCGCAAAATTTAACTTTCAAATTTGGGGAGTGTGAGATGACTCCTACCTTGGCAGAAATGTCCGGTCTCACCCGTTTAAGTTACATAGGCAAGAATATGATACTTCCCCGGGACCACTCTAGGACAAGATTTCTCAACGACCTGGGCCTAAAAGATAACAAGCATTTACATTGCCTTGAGCAGTCTTGGATATCTTTGGAATATTTGTTTGCTAGATTTGGACCACAGGATAGTTTTGATGTCTTTTGGGATGAGTTCTGCACAACCAAAGCAAAGTGGCAAAGATGTCGCCTCGAAGCTTTTAGTATGGCTTTGTTGGGATTACTGGTTTTTCCATTAGACGAGAGGCATATTGGTACCCGTCCACAGTCGGTGGTAATGGCGCTATTCCTTGAGAAACAACACAAAACCATTACCGTTGTGCCAATGATCTTAGCCAAGTTGTACCGAGCCCTGAGTGAGGTTAGGGGAGGTGTCAGGTATTTTGAGGGAAGTAATCTTTTGCTACAATTATGGATGATGGAGCATTTGCACACAGCTTCCTTACTTTGTCGCATTGACCGTGCCCTGAGGGATCGGGTGATATGCATCGAGCGTAGGATGAAGTCTCCTAAGTTTACATACCCAATAGGTGTCACAGCTTGGATTGAGTTCCTTGATTCGAGGACAAACGAGAATATTTTGTGGGCCTACCTTTGGCTACCTTTAGATGATATCTTGGCAGGATGCACATACAGCCTTTTTTGATGCTGATAGGACTCAAGTGTGTCAGGCCATATACGCCGGTCAGGGTAATGCGACAGTTCGGTAGACGATAAGAGGAGCCTCCAACTTTGAACCTTCGGAGGTACATCAGGAATTTTAGCAATAAGATGGTGTACGAAATTAAGTACGTGCAATACTGGAACAATGCAAAGAGGATGAAGAAAGATACATTAGTAAAAGATATTGGTAGGCCCGAGTGTACTCAGGAGTACCTGATTTGGTTACAGTCCGCCCCACCCGGGGTCAGCACCCCATTGCCAGCACAGCTTAGGGAGCGGGCAGTTCAGACAGATGATTTTGAGGAGGCATCGGACCAAGATCCATGGGATAAGCTTGAGTTGATAAAGTCTCAGTTAGCAGAATTGGCAGCAAAGGTGGAGCAAGATAGGCAGTATCTGCTTAGGGTTAGTCTTCAGGAGGCAGGGGCACATGCCAGAGTCCTTATTCCTAACATCGGTGTTACTCTACGGGGCATATTATAAAGCTTGAGCACGGCGGATAGCCCAGGACCATCCCAACCAGGACAGTTGCATTCAGGAGCAGTTTGAGGATCCATTTTATTTAATATTTTAAAATTGTCTCATACTGTCTTTTACTGTCATGTCTTGTCTAGGCGTACTGAGCCCTTTAGGTAATGTCAAAATCAGTCAAAGTGTAGTCAAGCGTGTCGGGTCTTTCATCATCAAGAACTTTAAATGAAAAATCCTGAATTTTATTTTCCCATCACTTTTTTAGAAATATGCTTGGTTTGATACATACGCAATCTACTTTGGGTTTTATCAAGTTATTTTTGCATCAAAAGAGAAGGAAATGGTAAAAGTAGAGAAAGCTAGATTGAAATGACCAAATTGGGATGATGCCATATGACCTTGCGACCCTCACAGCCATTTTAGAACCGCTATTTGTTGCTAGGTGCATTGCACGTAATGTGATATTATTATCTGATAAATGCCCTAACGCTAACATGTTGGTTTTGTGTTGTTGTCCTCTGTTATTCTCTAACCATTTCAGGAAGGTGGTTAGTTTGTTGGCATCCTGGCAAGCCATCCATACAACACCCGATCAAAGCGCCAAACAATCATGGTTAGTAAGAAAACTGACACTGCAGTTGTAGACCCGCTGAGAGAGGTTGTTGAGTCGGAATCGGAATTGCAAGAGGAGGTTCGGAGATTGAAGCATCAGATGGCAGAAATGTATCAAGCATGGGTTAAGGGACACCCTCCACCCTCGTTCCCCACCAACTACACAGAAAAACCTGCTTCCATTCCACCGCTTTCTCAATCCCAGATGGCCAATATCATTGATCTTTCCCCATAACACGCACCCGGTTTCACCCCTTACCACAATTACCCCGGCACTTCGACCCAAACTTTTCATGCTCCACCAGTCAAAACAACCTCGTACCATGCTCCAACATCTTCTCCTATTTTTGTACCCCCACCACAAACTACCCTTTATCGATCTTCTAGTGAACCCGCTTTCCCGCCCCAAATGCCCATTACCATGCACCGGAGCCCACTTTCAAAGTCCCAGACCCTTGCTCCTACACCCCCCAATTTGAACCTCATGGCGAAACTGACAAACCACCCAAGAATATAGAGCAGGAAGAGATGTTTAGGAAGTTACAGAGTCTCGAGCAATCATTGAGAAATATGCAAAGGCTGGGAAACCAGGTGAGTGTGGCCTATAAGGATTTATGTTTGTTCCCCGATGTCCAATTGCCTTTCGGGTTCAAGATGCCCAAGTTCGACTTGTATGACGGACATGGAGATCCTGTTGCCCATCTAAGGGGTTATTGTAGTAAAATGAGAGGTGCCGGAGGAAAGGACGAATTACTAGTGGCCTACTTCAGCCAAAGTCTGAGTGGGGCAACTTTAGAATGGTACACCCGCCAGGACGTTAACAGGTGGTACACCTGGGACGATATGGCTCAGGCTTTCGCCCAACATTTCCAATACAATATAGATATTGTTCCGGATCGCCTGTCTCTGACCAGGTGGAAAAGAAACCCGGTGAAAGCTTTAGAGAATATGGGTTCCGATGGAGGGAGCAAGCAGCACGAGTCAACCCTCCAATGGAAGAAGACGAGATGGTTAAGTACTTCCTCCAATCCTTGGAGCCCACTTACTATGGACACTTGATCTCAGCTATTGGTAAGTCTTTCAATGATGTGGTGAAGATGGGAGAAATGGTGGAAGAGGGGCTCAAGTCCAGTAAGATCATGAGTTATTCTGCTATAAAAGCAACCACTTAAGCAATCTAGAGTGGTACCGGAAGTTTGCTAGGCTAGAAGAAGAAGGAAGATGTCGCTATGGTTATCTCCGGATCATGGCAGGGCCAGAGAGGTTCACCTCACTAATACACTTATCCTCGACCTCGATCTCAAACTTACACCCAAGCTCCATATAATACCCCTCAACATTACTTTTCCCTACAAAACCCCTAAGACTTAGCCAGACCACCCCAATGTTTCGTTCACCATGCCCAGTCATATGCTCAACCCCCTCCTTACCCACAATGGCGTGCCCCTATCCCACAGAATACCTACCCAGCTCCACAAAATAAATATCCACCTCCACAACCTTACCAAAACCCCAATGGTCCACACTTTCGACCAAGACTAGATTATAGGAGAGAGAGGCAGCAGCGGAAACAAACTTTTACCCCGCTTGGAGAATCCTATGCCAGTGTAATTGGATGTCTTAAGGCCAATTGAGTCAAAAATACCAAACCCCCCTCCAAAGAACCTTGATTATTCCCTAAGATGTGCCTATTGTTCTGATGCTCCAGGCCATGATATAGAGAAGTGTTGGCATTTAAAACGGGCAATCCAAGAGCTCATTGGTACAAACCAAATCGTAGTCCAGATCCCAGACACCCCAAACATCAACCAAAACCCTCTGCCTGCCCATGAAGAGACACATATGATTGAAGTAGTTTACAAGGATGGAGAACCCAAGGAGTCTTATAAGTCCGTCATGATGATTCGGGCTAGTGAAAGCAATTTGGTTAAGGATCCAGACTCCACCAAAACAAAGCCTGTGATAGTTGAAAGGGCAACAGAAAAGCCGAGCCCACTCAATTTGAAACCACCGGTATTGGTCGTGAAAGGATCTTAAAGATATTGATGCAAGTCCAGAAAGCTCAAAAGTGGTAGTGTCAGGGATTCCAGGTAAGCCTGTCCTAGTTGTGAAAGGGGCTCCTATTACCCCTATCATCCTTAAACCGGTAACCCAGCAGCCAGTAGTTGATGCCAAGGCTATTCCGTGGAATTACAAGCAAGTGATAGTGAAATACAAAGGAAAGGAAGTGGAGGAAGAAGTAAATGAGACTGGAGGATTGACTCGTTCTGGGAGATGTTTCGCTCCAGAAGAGTTAAGGAAAGTCAAGCCATTTAAAGATAGCCAAATGCCAATAAAGAAATCGGTCACCGAGGAAGAGGCTGAGGAGTTCCTGAAGAAGATGAAGGGACAGGATTATTTCATTATAGAGCAGTTGAGGAAAAAACCAGCTCAGATTTCTCTTTTGTCTCTGCTGATACACTCAGATGAACATCGCAGGGTCTTGATGAAGATTTTAAATGAGGCACATGTTCCTGATAAGATCACAGTGAACCACTTGGAAAAGATAGCTAGCAAGATCTTCGAAGCAAACAGGATCACTTTCTAGGATGACGAGCTTCCTATCGAGGGGACGGAACACAACCGAGCCCTTTATCTCTTAGTGAAGTGTGAAGATTCTGTTGTTTCGAGGGTTTTGATTGACAATGGCTCTAGGGCAAATATTTGTCCTTTGTCTACTCTGCAAAAACTAAAGATTGGCACCGAAAGGATCCGCTTGAACAGTGTGTGTGTTCGAGGCTTTGATGGAGGAGGTAAAGATTCTGTTGGAGACATAATGCTTGAATTGTCAATAGGGCCAGTTGAGTTTACCATGGAATTCCAAGTGTTGGATGTGGCCGTCTCCTACAATCTCTTGTTGGGAAGGCCTTGGATACATGCTGCTAAGGCAATCCCGTCCTCTCTGCTCCAAATGGTAAAATTCGAGTGGGACAGGCAGGAAATAGTTGTGCACGGTGAGGAAGATTTGTTAGCCTGCAACGACACAATTGTTCCGTTCGTTGAAGCTGAAGATGATAAGGGACCTTGGGTCTTTCAAACTTTTGAAACAGTGTCTGTTGATAAGATCACTGAAGGAAAATGCATTCCGGGTCCCAAGCTATCCTCTACATCGGTTATGGTTGCGACTGAAATGTTGAAAAATGATTTTGTGCCAGGCAAGGGTCTGGGATCATCTCTGCAAGGTATTGTGCATCCAATATGCACCAATGGGAATTATGGTACGTTTGGTTTGGGATTCACGCCCACAGAAGAGGACATAAAAACGTTTAAGAATCCAAAACAGAAGGTATGGTCACTCTCCAAGCCAGTCCCACACATCTCCAAGTGTTTTGTCAAACCAGGAGTCGAAAAACCTCCAACCTCCTTAATCCCAGAACCTGTGGTCAATGTTGATGAAGAGATAACCAAGGGGTTCCGAAGTCTTTTCAAAGAGGTCAATATGGTAGAGGTTGGTGAAGGCTCTAGTAAAGCAGATGTGCATTTTGTTGGCCCGAACGTGAAGCTTAGCAATTGGGAAGTTACTCCTCTCCCCACCAGGAAGGAGTTTTGGTAGTTTGCTTTATTTCCTTTTCTGTTATCTAGATCATTCCAGGGTTGTAATTCGGATCTTTCTTTTAAGTTTTGCTTATTCTCATGCTCAAACCTTTCTATCCTTTATTTTCAATGAAATGCAATTTCCCGTTTTCCATTATTCTTAATGGTGTTTTATTTTGTTTCTTTTGTACAGTTCTTTTTATGCTGGGTGCAGTGACATGACATGCATGAGGAATTTTCAGCCGAGTTTTAAAAGCCAATCTAATTCTGAAATAACAATCCAAGAAGTAGAATATGATGATGACATTGAATATGATGAAGAAGCATCATTTGAGCAAATCAGTAAAGAGCTAAAACAATTTGAAGGAAAACCGAAACCTAATTTGAGTGAGACTGAGGCAATCAATTTAGGGGACCAGGATGATGTTAGGGAAACCAAGATAAGTGTGCATCTGGAACCACAAGTGAAGGAGGAAATAATCAAAACATTGTTTGAATACAAAGATGTTTTTGCTTGGTCATATGACGAGATGCCGGGTTTGAGCACTGATCTGGTAGTCCACAAATTGCCAACTGATCCAGCATATCCCCCTGTCAAGCAAAAGTTGCGAAAGTTCAAGACCGATATGAGTGTGAAGATCAAAGAAGAAATCACAAAGCAGCTTACTGCAAAGGTCATTCGGGTCACTCAATATCCCATTTGGTTAGCCAATGTTAAGCCAGTACCAAAGAAAGATGGTAAAACCAGGGTCTGTGTTGATTACCGCGACCTCAACAAAGCAAGCCCAAAGGATGATTTTCCATTGCCGAACATTCACATTTTGATCGATAATTGTGCCAAGCATGAGAATGGTTCCTTTGTGGACTGTTACGCGGGGTACCATCAGATCTTGATGGACGAGGAAGATGCAGAAAAGACAGCATTCATCACGCCATTTGGTTTGAAGAATGCTGGGGCAACTTACATGAGGGCGATGACCACCATGTTTCACAATATGATACATAGGAAGATTGAGGTTTATGTGGATGATGTGATCATAAAGTTGAAGAAGCAGTCTGATCATGTCAAAGATCTGAGAAAGTTTTTCCAGAGGCTCCGTAGGTACAATCTCAAGCTCAATCCAGCAAAATATGCATTTGGTGTCCTGTTCGGTAAACTGCTGGCATTCGTGGTCAGTCGACACGGTATTGAACTGGATCCGTCAAAGATCAAAGCCATTTAAGAATTACCGCCGCCAAGGAACAAAACAAAAGTGATGAGCCTACTCGGAAGGTTAAATTACATCAGCAGGTTTATTGTTCAACTCACGACAACCTGTGAGCCCATCTTTAAGATGTTAAAGAAGAATGCCGCAGTCAAGTGGACTGACGAGTGTCAAGAAGCATATGATAAAATCAAGAGGTACCTGTCGAATCCACCGGTGCTGGTCCCACCAGAGCCGGGAAGACCTCTAATTCTTTATTTAACAGTATTGGACAACTCTTTTGGTTGCGTGTTGGGTCAACATGACATCAAAGGAAAGAAGGAGCAAGCAATCTATTATCTTAGTAAGAAGTTCACCCCCTATGAGGTTAAGTACACTCTGCTCGAGAGGACATGTTGCGCCTTGACTTGGGTGGCACAGAAGTTGAAGCATTATCTGTCATCCCACACTACTTATCCCATTTCTCGCATGGATCCTTTAAAGTATATCTTCCAGAAGCCAATTCCCACGGGAAGACTTGCAAAGTGGTAGATTTTTCTTACAGAGTTCGATATCATTTATGTGACTCGGACCGCGATGAAAGCGCAAGCTTTAGCCGACCACTTGGCCAAGAATCCGGTGGATGACGAGATGAGCCATTGAAGACTTATTTTCCTGATGAAGAGGTTATGTGTGTTGAAGAGATTGACCATAATGAAAAAGCCAGGTTGGAAACTTTTCTTCGATGGAGCTGCTAACATGAAAAGGGTTGGAATAGGGGCTGTACTTATCTCTGAAACAAGGCAACATTACCCTGTCACAGCCCAGCTTCGATTTTATTGCACCAACAACATGGTTGAGTACGAAGCATGCATTCTGGGCTTGAGGTTAGATATTGACATGGGGGTCCAGGAAATACTTGTTCTGGGAGACTCATATCTTTTGGTCCACCAAATTCAAGGAGAATGGGAAATTCGAGATTTGAAACTCTTACCTTACGGACAGTACTTGCATGATCTTTGTCAACACTTCAGGTCAGTTGAATTTAGACATATTCACAGGATTCATAATGAGATTGCTGATGCCTTGGCCACCCTAGCGTCAATGTTACATCATCCAGACAAGGTTTACATCGACCCTATACATATCCAAGTTCTAGATCAACATGCCTATTGTAATATGGTGGAAGAGAAAATCGATAGCAAGCCTTGGTTCCATGATATCAAGGAATACATCAGGATAGGGGTATATCCGGTATATGCTACGAGTAGCCAAAAGAGAACCATACGACGTCTGGCTAGTGGATTTTTCTTGAACGGAGGAATCTTATACAAGAGGACTCCGGATTTAGGACTGTTGAGATCCATAGATGCTAAAGAAGCTTCAATTATCATGGCCGAAGTACATTCTGGAATCTACGGTCCACATATGAATGGGTGTGTGTTGGCAAAGAAGATACTTCGAGCAGGTTATTATTGGCTCACCATGAAACAGGATTGTATCAGTTTTGTTCGCAAGTGTCATCAATGCCAGGTACACGGTGATTTGATTCATTCTCCCCCATCTGAGTTACACATAGTGTTTGCACCTTGGCCCTTTGTTGCTTGGGGAATGGATGTTATTGGGCCAATTGAGCCAACAGCGTCAAACGGGCATAGGTTTATTCTGGTGGCCATTGATTACTTTACCAAGTTGGTCGAAGCTGTAACTTTCAAGTCCGTAACCAAGAAGGCAGTGGTGGATTTTGTTCATTCAAACATCATTTGTCGGTTCGGAATTCCCAAGGTGATCATCACAGACAATGCTGCTAATCTCAACAATCATTTAATGAAAGAGGTATGCCAACAGTTCAAGATTATGCATCGAAACTCCACTCCGTATCGCCCCAAGGCAAATGGAGCTGTTGAGGCTGCCAATAAGAACATAAAGAAAATACTTCGTAAGATGGTTCAGGATTTTCGGCAATGGCATGAAAGGTTTCCTTTTGCATTACTGGACTATCGCACTACTGTTCGCACCTCAGTGGGTTCAACTCCTTATCCGCTGGTATATGGAACTAAGGCAGTTATACCTGCGGAAGTTGAGATTCCATCTCTTCGGATCATTGTAGAAGCCGAAATTGATGATGACGAGTGGATCAAAACCCGGTTCGAACAGTTGAATTTGATTGATGAAAAAAGATTGGCTGCAGTATGTCATGGCCAACTGTATCAGAAGAGAATGGCTAGAGCATACAACAAAAAGGTGCGTCCCCTGAAATTCGAAGTGGGCCAAATGGTATTGAAATGCATTCTTCCTTATCAGGTGGAAGCCAAAGAAAAATTCGCCTCGAACTGGCACGGACCGTTTGTTGTAACGAGAGTGTTGCCTAATGGTGCCTTGCATTTAACAGACATGGAAGACAAATGTGTAGATATGGCTATCAATTCTGATGCAGTCAAGAAGTACTATGTATGATCTCTTTGCTCATTTTCAATTATATTTTGTACTTGGGAATGTTCGAAGGTGAAATGACGAAGGCATTTTATTCCGCTACCCAAACACTTTCATCCTTTGCTACCCCTTTTGATCGTTATTTATTTTTCTTTCATATCCCTCTTTTGAAATCAGTAGCAGAAATAAAAAAAAAGAAGAAGAATGAGGAAAAGAAGAAGAAGAAAAGAAAGAAAAGAAAAGAAAGAAAGAAAAAGAAAAAAAGAAGAAAAAAAAACAAAAAAGAAAAGAAAAAGAAAAAAAGCGAATGAAAAAAAGTGGAAAGAAACAAACAAACAGGGAAAACGTTTGAACTACGTTTGACCTGATTCTTTTTAAGGATACGTAGACAGCCTTATGGTTCGGTCTCACCAAGATAAAAATTAAAATTTCCCCAGCCCCAAAGAAACTGGGGTAGAAGTTTTGGATTCGCAAAAAGATCTGATTCCAAAAGTTGTAATTTTACCCCTATTTCCTCTTAAATTATTTTGATCCTTCATGCCACCCTTTCTTCCTAACCTTGTCCAAAAGCTGACATTATGGTCCAAAGAAAGCCCTCCCGATCAATCTTTGAGGATGCCCAGTCAAGCGAGATAGAGACATGATTGGCATCGAGGAAAACACTCCATTCATGATGTTATAACCCATATTTGTACGTGTTAGATTACACAGTAAGATAGTCTACCTAGGTTCGAGAAGAAAATTACCTTTGAGACAATAACAGTTTAGTCCTATTGGTCTTAAACGATGCAAAGGTGTATAAGGGTGGTTAACAAGTATTAGAAGATAAACGAGTTAAGGATGTTGTAACTCGCGTTTTTGGGTAAATCGAGAGGTGGTTAACATCACCCAGAGGTCATTTTTAAGGTATTTGGATGATATAATATCCGTTTCATAAGTCTTGAAGTCAAAAGAGTTATGAAACAAAAGTCGACAAAAGTTGTCCTAACTTAGGTTCATAATTTCACTTAAACGTTAGGTCAAATGTTTCTGCGCTTGTCTCCCAATCTACAAGGAATTACGGGGTGATATACCTACCAAATTAAAGGCCTATGAGTCTAGTTTCCAACGCATCAAACCGTTTGTCAATACAATATCGGAGTATTGAGATAATTGTATTTCCGCAGATCTGCGCAGGCTGGTAGGTGACAAGTAGGTGCATCACCTACTTGCCAAAATTAAGGGATAAAATTAAAAGCCCCAAAGTCGGCCAAGAGAGGGATTTTAAGAGCTTTTAAATTCAGTTATTTCACTATTATTCCAGACCTTCAAAACCTAAATAGAACCCCTGCAACCCCTCCCCAAAAATCCCACACAAACCCTAATCGATTTTCCCCCTCTTTCAAGTTCTAATTGGAGGTGAAACCTAGGGTTTGAAGAACCAAAGAAAGGGCTGAGTTATATAACAAGTAAGGTGAGTTTACTGCTCTCTTTCATACCTTTTTTCTACTGTTAAGTCTTGGTAAGTCGTTCTATATATGTAAGAACTCACGGGACGGTGATCGGAAGCCGTGAGTTCGAGTTATTCACTTGAAGCAGACTGTTTTATGATTTGTGTTGCTGTAAAGCTGCGTGTTTTACTACTGATTTTTGGAGTTTTGGAGGAGGAAGGGTGTGGAGAAACACCATATATATTTAGGATTGAGGGCTGATAGTTGTTCGTAATATTTCCGGGTCGTTTGACACGACTATAGTGGCCATCGTATGTATGAAGCAATTGGCTTGTGCGTAGACTGTTTTGGGAGGCTTAATATGATTCTTATTGATGTTGTTTGGCTGTCTGGTGATTGTTTTGACTGGTGTGAAGTCATATATATAGGGGAGGTGATGTCCGTTTTATCGTAAAATAGGTTACAGTCGATACATAATAGTTACGACGCTTAAACGATAACGGTAGTGTCATTTCTCTTATTGTAGACTGAGAAGTCGTGGAAGTTTCATAGCTTGAGATTGAAAGGTATTGCAAGGTATGTGAGACTGTCCTTTTCCTTCTTTTGCACGACTCTGACTGTACACAATGCAATGAACGAACCCCAAAAATACTCTACTCTTAGAAGGTAGTAATACGTATATTGTTTCCCCTCTAATGGGAGGATTGACATGTTATTATTTCTTCGACCTTACGGCACCATGATAGTATGTATCTTATGAGTCCAGCATACATTATCTATTTTACTTTACCGCGTCGCGCTATAGTCGGCCGGGCAGGCACCTATTGTGCAAATATCTGTTCAGTTGGGTATGATAATGAGGAGGCCCACAGAGGCATATGTATAAGATGATGATGAGGCCCACAGAGGCGTATATATGTATATGATGATTTTCAAAAGGATATATATATATATATATATATATATATATATGTATATGCATATACATGTCAGGCATGATATGGTTAGTCGCCCTCAGAGGCATTCAGATGGTACAGGTTGTATGTCTCTTACCCTGATGCTTATTATTGTTCTTGCATTATGTTTCCTGTCTTACATACTCAGTACATTATCTGTACTGACGTCGTTTATTTGTGGACGCTGCATGTCGTG
>MCJB01048713.1:0-45576 GCA_002018475.1 Nicotiana obtusifolia
CCGATCCAATCTCTCTTTTCTTTGCTTTCTTTTCCTTTCATAATTCTTTTTGGTTATTTTAAAACTCTCTTTTAATTAGTTAAGAAGAAATCAAAAGTCCTAGTGATTGAAATCCTAATTTATCAAAAATGTGAAACTAAACTAAATTAACTATTTATAGAATTAACACAATGTTATATTCTAGAAATTAAATACTAAAACTAAAAAGAGTGTAAAAATACACTATTTTTTATGATTTTCCCAATTTTATAAAACAACCAATTACTACTTAAACCTAAAAATGTAAAACAAATACTAAATGCCATGCATAATATTTTTAGTATTTTCATGAATTAGTTAGTTAACAACTGGGTAATTAAACACCTAATAAAATCCTAAAAATGACTAACACTCAAAAAATTATTTAATGATTTCTTATAAAAATATTACGGGTACGGTAAAAACACGTGCTCACAAGTACAGGATGCGTTGGATAAGGTCAAGATTATTCAGGATCGATTTCGCACATGTCAGTCTAGGCAGAAGAGTTATGCCGACTGTAGAGTTTGTGATGTTGCATTCATAGTTGGAGAGAGGGTATTGCTCCGAGTTTCACCTATGAAGGATCTGATGAGGTTCAGAAAGAAAGGCAAGTTGAGCCCTAAGTATATCGGTCCCTTTGAATTCTTGAGAGAGTGCGTGAAGTAGCCTACAAGCTTGGACTACCACCTAGTTTATCAGCAGGTCATCCAGTGTTTCATATGTCCATGCTCCGGAAGTATCACGATGATCCATCTCATGTGTTGGATTTCAGCTCAGTCCAATTGGACAAGAATTTGACTTATGAGGAGGAGATGGTAGCTATTCTAGCCCGGCAGGTCCGACAGTTGAGGTCTAAGAGTTATCCTTCAGTTCGAGTGCAATGGAGAGGTCAGCCGATTGAGGCAGCTACTTGGGAGTCCGAGTCGGATATGCAGAGTAGATATCCACACTTTTTCACCAGTTCAGGTATTTTTCTATTTTCGTTCGAGGACATACATTTATTTTAGAGGTGAAGAATGTGATGACCTGATAGGTCATTTTTAATTTTAACCTTCATTTCTGTGTTCCTAGATCCCGAATAACTCCACTCAATCTTTCTCGATTTGCGTGCAAAGTCAGTATATTTTTCCCAAATTTTTTTTGTTTGTGAAAACTAAAAAAAATGTGAAATTTTAACTATAAAACTCATTTGAGTTGACTTCGATTAATATTTTGAGAAAACATATACGGATTATGTGTTTTGGCGGTTCCGGTAGGTCCGTATCGTGATTTGATACTTGGGTGTATGCCCGGGATCAAATTTAGAAGTCCCTAGCTTGAATTATCGCCATTTGACGAAAACTAAAAATTTAAAGATTTAAAGATTTTCAAAGTTTGACCGTAAATTGCTATATTGATATCGGGCTCGGACTGAGATTCCGAGAGTTGTAATAGCTCCATAATGTATTTGGGACTTACATACAAAATTTGAGGTTATTCTAGATTGATTTGACATGTTTCGGCGCGAGTTATGGAATTAGAAATTTCATAAATTCATTAAGTTTGATTTAAGGTGTGATTCGTAGTTTTGATGTTGTTTGATGTGATTTGAGGTCTCGAGCAGGTCCACTTTTATGTTATGGAGCTTGTTGGTATGTTAGGATAGGGTCCCGAGGGGCTCGGGTTAGTTTTCGGGGTTGTTTCGGACCATTTCTAGGCTATTTTTAATTGTTGATTTTTGGCCACAGGAGTATGCATTGCGGTCACAGACAATTGGTCGCGTTCGCAAAGAGCAATTTTGTTGTTTGGGCACTGTGAATCGCGGAAGCCTTTTCGCAATCGCGTAGAGAAAAATTCTGCTGCACTAACCCAACTTTGGAAGCTTATATCTTGCAATCTATAAGGAATTTGGAGATGATTCAAAGATGAAAGTTGTAGCTCTTCGTGTCTAAATTTCAAAAGAGCAAACTGTTTGTCATTTAGAATTTTGTACAAAAAGTTATGGCTATTACACTACATACTATCTAAGAAGAGTTTGGGAAGAGTTAATAGAAATTTGTTCATCGCGAGCGCGGGGAAATGGCCGCGATCGCACATAGTAAAATTATTCTGGAAATTTTTTAGCTCGGTGTGAGGCGATTTCTCGGGAGATTTTCAAGGATAACATTGGGGTAAGAATTCCTAAATCGATTTTAGTTAAATTGTACGAATCTATTGTTGTTTTTATCATTTAAATTGTGTTTTGGGTTTAAAATGGTAGAAATTTTCTAGACTTTAAATTGAGAATTTGGTGGTCGAATTGATATCGGAGTTCGATAATTTTTATATGGTTGAACTCGTATCGGAATGGATATTCGGATTTCATGAATTTTTGTCGGGTGCTGAAAAGTGGACCCTGCGTTGTCTTTCGGTTGACTTTTATAAATTTTGTTCCATAATTATTTAAATTGAACTTCTTTCATTCGTGAGTAATTTCTAAAATTTATTTTGAATCGTTTGGTCAATAATTTATTAGTTTGATTGGATTGGAGGCTTGTTCGAAAGGCAAGGCCGTGGTGGAATTTTGAGTTGACTTGAGGGGATAGGGACCCCTGGACTATGTGCTATGTGAATTTCATGTTTAGCGACGTATATACAAGGTGACAATTGTATATATGCTATACATTACTTGTTTCTATTCTTTCATGTATTTTATTAATTATTTTATCCATGCTTTAAGTGTTTCATGTTTTAATTGCTCTCCGCACCTTAACTTCCTACATTATTATTCTCGCATTAAAAATGTTAACTTCTGCCATGCCTTCATGATTAATTGCTACTTGCCTTAATTGTCTAACCTTTACCCTTTAACTGTCATATATTTGGTTTGTTTTCCTCCTGCTCAGTATTAAATGTAGCCTTCTTGATTTGGTACGAGATACTTTCTTGAGTTGTACCTTCATATTCGTTAATCGTAGAGAGTTCTTGTGATTTGGGTTGTTAAAATTAATTGCATCTATTATTTATTTATGGATCGAGTTGCACGCCGCAACATGTGTAATGCGGGAGAATTTATATAAATACGGTGGGACCGGGTTGCGCGCTGCAACAAGTGAAATAAGGGTGAATTTGTGATATTGACTCTGATTATATGGTGGGATCGGGTTGCGCGCCGCAACATATAATTACTTATTATTATTTATATTTTTACATGGTGGAATAAGGGTGGATAATGTTGCACGGTGAGATTGGGTTGCGCGCCGCAATAGTTTATGCGTTTTGTATTCGTTGATTAAATTGAGTTGGCTTTAGTACTTCGTACGAGACTCTAAGAATTTGTATTTCTGTATTTACTGGATTTTGAGGATTGAGTTATTTTGATAAGTTAACTGCTTTGCTTTTCTGTATGCTCTTTTCATGTTATTATTCGTATATGCTGCGTACAGATTATTGTAAGTGACCCGCCTTAACTTCGTCATTCGTCGAGGTTAGGATTGGCACTTATTGTGTATATAGGTCGATTGTATTCATACTACACTCTGCACTTCTTGTGTAGATTTTGGAGTCGGTCCCAGCGGCTCTCCGTAAATTGCTCGGGTTGGCTATTAGTACGGAGACTTGAGGTACAACTGCTCCGCGTTCGCAGACCTGAAGTCCCCTTCTACTTTATCTTAGTTGTGTATTTTCTTTCAGATAGTTTTACTTTCGTTCAGACCTTTATGTGCATTATTCTAGTAGCTCGTGCACTTGTGACACCAAATTCGGAGAATGTATTAGATATTTCAGTTGTTATGATTTTTCTGCATTTTATTCCAGTTTTATCACAGTTGTTTCAGCAATTGGCATCAGTCTAAATTGATTTGTTTAAAAATTGTTTAAGATTATCCTAACATTGGCTTGCCTAGCAAGTAAAATGTTAGGTGCATCACGATCTCATTGGTGGAATTTCGGGTCGTGATAATTGGATTGAAATTCGAAGAACAAATTTATGTTTCTGGGCAATTTGCACTTTAGGCCTATTTGGCTTTAAGTGCTTAAAAACGTTGGTTGCTCTTCAGACCTTTTGGCCTTAAGTGCATTTGAAGTGTAATTTTTCACTTTAGACTTATTGGCCTTAAGTGTAGGAAAACGTTGGTTGCACTTCAGACATCTTGGCTTTAAGTGCATCTGAAGTGTAATTTTTTTACTTCAGACCTATTGGCCTTAAGTGTAGGAAAATGTTTGTTGCACTTCAGACCTTTTGGCCTTAAGTGCATCTAAAGTGTAATTTTTCACTTCATACTTATTGGCCTTTGCATGAAACCATTGGTTACACTTCAGACCTATTTGGTCTTAAGTGCATCTAAAGTGCAAATTTTCACTTCAGACTTATCTATACTATATTAAAAACATGAAGGCCCTTAACGAAATGTCGTTTGCACTTTTTACCCTTTAAAAACTAATTTCATATTAGACAAAATTATAATTTTAATTATTTCCCTAATATTTAGGACTTCTAGATCTAATAAGATTTTAGTTATTAATGTTTTCTTATTTAGACTATATAAGAAGTCCTAATATTTAGAGCTTTAAATGAGTAGTATTGTTTTTCATATTTAATATTTGTAGAAGTTGTAAAAATGTGTACGACGACAAATGTAGTACCAAACAAACTTTTATCATGAACAATAGGTGCATAGTTTATACATAAAAATTTGTTATCTGATCATTGCTTTGAACCATGTAAACAAAATTAAAATCAATTAATATTTTAATTATGTAATATAAACCATTTATTTATTTAGGAAAAATGTAGCATAACTATAATGTCTTTATTCGTAAAATAATTGTTAATACATTAGAGAGTCAGCCCCCTTTTTTTTAAATGAAAAATCAAATTATTTTTCATTTAAACTATGTAAAAAATCTAAATATAGAACTTTAAAATTATTTATATTTTAATTATGTGATATAGATTATTATTTATTTAGACGATGTAAGATAACTGTAAGTCCTTATATGTTACCTTTGAACTATATATATATATATATATATATATATATATATATATATATATATATATATATATATATATATATATATATATATATATATATATATACACGAACCATAATACGTTTGCATATCAAATTAGGGCTACTTTTCACCCAAATAATATTTAAAAATTACATTCAATAATTAGAACAAACAGCTATATTTAAAAATTTAAGAAATATTAAGAGATTGGGAGAAAGAGAGATTAACAAAGTAATTGGCAAGAGTCAAAACTAGTTGGCCTTAAGTTCATAAAACCATTGGTTGGTCTTCAGACCTATTTGGCCTTAAGTGCATCTGAAGTGTAATTTTTTCATTTCAGACTAAGGCTGGCTATTGGTCCGGTTCACACCGGACCGGTGTGAACCGGACCAATTTAGAAGGAGGGGGGGGTGCCGGAACCGGTCACGAGACGGTCTGGGGGTTTGGGACTGGATGGACCGGTTAAAAAATGGCCCGGAACCGGCCGGTACCGGACCGGACCACTATTAAAAAAAAAAAGCTGGATTTAAAATATAGCCGTTGGCCAATGGCTCTATTAAGCAAATAGCCGTTGGGCAACGGCCATTTTACCCCATAACCGCTCCTAACTATTTTTTCTTATAAATACCCCATTATTTCGTCATATTTTTCACATAAATCATCCAATTCTCTCTAATTCTCTCAAAATCATCTACAATATTGCTATTTTGCTACTTTGGCTATTTGTCTAAATTATACAATTTTGATTATTTATCAAGTTTTACTTGGAGTTGCTATCAAGTGAAGGTTCAAGTATCAACTTCACCTCAATTATACGGCTATATTGGTTGGTCGTTCCTATTTCTACTCTTTAATTATATTTTTGTGATATATTTATTTTATTTGCTATAATTATGTCTCAAAGAGGTTCAATTAGAACTAGTAGTGGGGGGCAGGCACGTGGTCGTTCGTGAAATAGAGGTAAAGGAATTGTTGGTAGTTCTAATCAACACGTAGAGGAAAATCAATATTATCATGATTTTAGCTCTTTTAATCCACTTGATTAACAAAACGTAGACGCGCAATTTAATTATGAAACTGGGATTAATTTAGAAGAACAACGTGAATTTCAAGCTAATCCACCTGAAGTTCAGTCCGACTTGCCTCCTGTACCTCCCACTAGAGCCCCGGTTAAACGTAAGGATAGATCTGAGGTGTGGGAATTTGTACAGAAGAAAATTGAAAATCAGACCGTCGTTTGTTGTCTTTGTGGACAGGTGTGGGTTTTTAAAACTGGGGGTAATGATGGTGGGACGGGTAAACTTAGAACTCACTTAAGAACTAAACATCCCAAGGAATGGTCAATGTGGGCCGGGGGTATTTATTTTGGAACCGAGCATGGGGGGTAGCACATGACAAATCCTCGGGTGTCCAAGCTAAACTTAACCAAACAACAGGGGGATTCTTAGTTATGATAAACAAATGGATAGGGAAAATATTGCTAAACTAGTTGCGGTAGAGGGTTTGCCTTATAGTTTTCCTTCTTCTACTGGTTTTGTTCGTTATATTCAAGCTACATATAATCCTTCCTTTAAAGGTTTTCCAAGAACAACTGTTAAAAATGATATTATTAAATTTAAAAACGAATATAGAGATTATTTGAGATATTTATTTGATAACTTTGACACTAGAGTATGCCTTACTACTGATATGGGTCGTTCTACTAACAACTGTGATTATATTACTGTTACTGTTCATTGGATAGATCCTGATTGGGTCTTTCAAAAACGTATTATTGCATATAAAGTAGTTGATGAACCACACACGGGAAATTATATTTCCAAAACTGTTTCATCAACTTGTCGTGCATATTGTTTGTCTAATAAAGTTTTTAGTATTACAGTAGATAATGCTACGAACAACACAGAAGCACGTAGGAATTTAAGACCTATTTTAAACCCTCCTCTTGAGGAATTTTTTCATGTTAGATGTGCATGTCATATCTACAATTTAGTAGTCAAAGATGGTCTTGACTTATTTAACAACATTATTGAAAAGGTTAAAGTAGCTATTGCCTTTTATATATAAAAATAAAAATCAAGAAAGAAAAAGAGAATGGGAAAGGAAATATAGAATTAGGAATGCCGATTAGGAGAGTTCCAAAAGAAGTTTGTACTAGGTGGAACACTCTATACGAAGCATTAACTGTTGCTTACGAATATAGAGAGCCTATAACTCAAATGTATAATAAATATTTTATGAAACTTTATCACCTTAAGGAGGAAGATTGGAACCTTGTTGGCATATCTGAAATATTAAAATTATATAGGCAATACGACGAATATAAAATGGCTGTAGAGGCCATGATTGAAAAATTTTAAAAATATTTTTTTCCAATTCCTCAACTTTTTTACATTGTTTCTGTGTTGCATCCTGCATTTAAAATTAAGTTAACTGAACGACTTGTTCGGGAAATATATGCAAATTTAGATATTACACCTCTTGAAATTATAACTAATAACTACCCGAGTGTAGATACTGCTCGTGGTAAAGTTTATACAGATTTTCAGGCTGTTTTCGGAAAGTACAGAGCTTGGGCAGAGACTGCTACACCAACTGCACCGATACTTTCAACCGATGAAAGTTCTTCTCAAATAGGCAAAAGGCATGCTGGGATGAGCAGTTTTGAAGGACTTGATCAGAAGCTGCTTTCAGAACAAGATGACTACGGGGAGGAATACAACGAGTTCCAAGTCTACTTAATCCAATATCCGAAGAAACTTACATGTTTTGGAACTCACGATTTATCGGATTACTGGAAGGGTCAAGAAGCACAATTTCCCATACTTTCAAAAATGGCCCGCGATATATTGACAATTCAAGCATCATCAGTTGTGTTGGAGAGCGCTTTCAGCCAGGGAAGATTTCAGATTGGAGATCACAGACATTCATTGAGAGAAGAGGCAATGGAGACAGGAGTTCTATTCAGAGATTGGATCAGAGCAGAGCGAAGAAACTTTGGAATACCGGAGCTTTCGCAGAAAAAAGACAAAGCATACATGGATCAAATTTTGAGCGAAGGAACAAGTGAAGACAGGAATCAAACCAATGAAACGGAAAATGAAGAAGATCAAGAAGAAGACGATGAACCGGAACAACAACCTGTTCCTAAGGAAAAGCCTACGGCTATATTAAAAAAACTAGCGAGCATGTTTAAAAGAATGTAATTTTCTACATCAAAATACATATTAATAAAATTGCTCCAAGTTCACATCACAACTCTTGTGTTCTTATATTTTATTTTTACTAACTTTGTATATATTTCAAGGTTTGAATCTAAATATAAACTTTGAAACTAATTCAAAGTTTGCAAGAATATTATTATAACTTCTTTAATTCTAAGTTAAAACTTTGAAACATACTTTTCATTTCAAATATATATTCAAAGTTAGTAATATTTTGTTGTTATATTTTCAAAAACTTATAATTTCCTTCTTCTACAAAGTTTATTTTATACTTTGTATATTTTTCAAGGTTTGAATTTAATTATAAACTTTGAAACTAATTCAAAGTTTGCAAGAATATTATTATAACTTCTTTAATTCTAAGTTTTAACTTTGAAACATACTTTTCATTGATTTATAAAGTTAAATAAAGGAGGGACTAATTAAAATAAATAAATAAATAAAAAACTGGTGGACCGGCCGAACCGGACTGGAAAAACCGGTAGACCGGTTGCCGGTACCGATCAAGGTCCGGTCGATCCATTTCCAACCGGAGGACCGGACCGAAAATTACCGGTTTGGTCTGGTTTTTGCGCAGTAACGGTACCGAACCGGACCACTAGCCACACTTACTTCAGACTTTTTTTTTTAACTCCAGACTCGATAAGTCTGAAGTTGATCGTAAAGTGAGTAGCTTGCAATTTTTTTTACAAAGTGAGTATAATTTTAATTGTGATCCCAAAATCGAATATAAATACAAAAGCCCCGATAATAAATAGTAATTGGCCCATGAATTATCATATTGACAATTTACGAATCTGGTAACGAAGACACCAGATTGGTGAATTTGGTAACGAAGGATTAACAAAATTATAATTACGATTTGAGTCCGTTTGGTGAAGTTTTGTTCCAGTTTGAATTAAAAAAATTGAAGCAAAGA
This sequence comes from Nicotiana obtusifolia, assembly GCA_002018475.1. Lineage (NCBI taxonomy): Eukaryota > Viridiplantae > Streptophyta > Magnoliopsida > Solanales > Solanaceae > Nicotiana > Nicotiana obtusifolia. The sequence continues at coordinate 9,139 of MCJB01048713.1, forward strand.
TAAAGAACTCGTAAAGGAAGATGCAATACTTTGTTGGGGGAAGGGGTGAGGGGGGGATTTCTATAGATTTAGAAAATAAGTGCAATAAATAAGATATTTAAAAATATCGTGCCATGGACCCTTACGTGGCATTATATTTGACGAAACGAGTGCCACAATGGACAATATGCTAGGGATGGGGGCATTTTTGTTCACTTTGTTAACGATAGGGGTGTATTTAGACGGAAAATATAAAGGAGGATAAATATGGACTATTTAGCAAAGTATAAGGATAAATTCGATTTTTCCCATATACTTCTTTTTATCAATTTAACCATCAATTGATTAATAGGTTCCTCAACCTATGCAATTGGGCTCTGATATCATATGTAAGTTAATTTATAACAATCCAAGAATTATTGCATTAATCAAGAACACCATAAATGCGAGATTAGATTCGTACCTGTTAAAGTATTATGTTCATGTCCATCGGTATCGAAGTGTTTCAATTAAAGTTGGTGATGCTTCTCCATCTCCCCTCTTCGTATGATAATTCAATTGGGTAGCGCCAAAGTTGAGGAGGGGGAGGGGGCCTAGCCACATCATACTATATTAAAAGTGGGAAGCTTCTAAATTAAAATAATTAAATTACTGAAATATTCATAAAAAATTAGAAGACCATTTTATCTATCATTTGAACATTAATCCTATGGTATTCTTGTACCAAAATATAGATTTGTCTTGAATAATAAATTTGTACCACTTGCTATAACCTATTCAAATTCTTTGTGTTACTTTTATCTTCCGTTTATTGCAATGTAATTATCTTAACATTTAAATTTTAGAGTATCCATTCAATATTTGGTCCTTTTAACTTCCAACAATTATTACGTATTCATGATTCTGCCTTTTCTCTTCCCTTCTTTCACTTTATAAAAGTGGACTATGAAATTGATTAAGCAGTTCTTCTCCATCAAATAATTGTCAATTGGAAAATTACTTTGTCCAAAAAAAATATTCTTTTTGTTTGGCATATATCAGGTATAGCCTTTTCCTTGTATGTTATCTTTTATGAGTGTAAGCTAATTCTATAGTTGTTGTTGTTGTTCTTCTTCTATATTTTTGGTGAAGCTGAATATCTTTGATTATAAAAATTTTGACGATGAAACAATCCTCACGGATTTTCAGCAGAAATAAATAGTTGAACCTTTTATATTTTCTTTGTTGTAACTAGAAATTGTTGATTCCAATATTAGGCTAATTACCACGTCCATTAGTATATTTAACTTTTTACTTCTTCTTTTGTTTAATTTTATCAGTAAGAAGCTACGAGTCATGTGAAAATTTTCTTTGATCTAAGTTTTAATGATCTATAAGTAAAAGAATGTAAGACATGCGAAGAACATACTCAAATCATTATAAACCAAAATCATTATTTGATAGAGTTTAAAGCTTTATAATTCTTACATATTGAAATTTATTTTATAGAAGAAAAAAACTAACTACCTGAATACATCTGGCTTTCAAGAGTTACATCATTAAATTAGATTTATATATATTGTTCGTTTTATACGATTATGCTAATTATTGCGAAGTTGATGAGTTGTCTTTGTGATGGTTATATAGGGTTGAATTCGATCGTTTGCATAGGGGATGTCGGTTTCGGGGTTTGACAACCAGCGTCGATTGAAGTCGTTACTCGATAGGCCGAGAACGGGACATCAAAAAGGAAAAGTCCAAGACCGGATTCCACCGGAACGAAGCTCGAAGCCAAGGCGCTCGAGACAAGATCGTCGAGGCCGATCAGGGTAAGACACCTTATGGTAAAATTATCAGATTGACGTGACTAAAGGACCGGAAATCTTGTAATATGTAAATATCTCGGCGGGAATCGCGGTTGAAATCAGTAAAGACGTTGAAACCATTAATTCTAGGGATATTTTACCTTGTAGATAGGTTTTTTACCTTGTATAGGATTCTTTTTCCTTCCTATATAAAAAGGCAGCACTATTGTAAATGGACACAACAATCTACTATCAATATACACAAGGCTATAATCTATATACTTTTTCAATCTATCTGCTTCATATATTGCTTTAGAGGATTCTTCTTTAATTGTATCAAATCAAGTCACGTATCCTTAAAACCACGTACAAATTTAATTGTTATCCGTAGCCAAAGGTAAACAATGGTTATGTAAGAATTGTAAATAGCTTATGTTATTTTTGTCCTTACTATGAGTAGAGTTAATCATATTTCTTTCAATTTTACATAAGGAATACATATTAATGTTTACTATTACAATATGAATGTCTACATCTTCACTTTACAAAATATTTATGTTATTTGAATTAGTCTCATATTTGATATTCGATATTACGCTATCGCAACTACATCTCTATTTAGCATTTTAAACAAATTGTTTGGATACTTTTTTGGTAATCTTCCAATTTTACAAAGTTTTATACTGCTTGACATGATATACACGTGCAACGCACTTATTCTTAAACTAGTAAACTTAAAAAATATGACCTGATGGGCCCTCTCATTGCGGGTTCATAGATCCACAACAAGACCTACACTACTGTCAGCTCACACCAATACATGAAGTGATTCAATCCCAACAAAAAATTCAATAAATAATCAGCCCAAATCATGCCCAAATCATGTCTATCAATTATATTTGTTTAGTCCTTTTTATAAACCACAATAATCAAGTTAATGTTGGTTAGTCGACATTTAGTAAAAATTTCAACAGTTCGATCATCTTATAATTTCAACTACATACACTTCGCAAGTATATCCGCCTATATGAGCTTAGTAAGCATCATATGTTTAGATTAAAAAAAAAAAAGGAGTCGTAAATTAAGAGTCAATTTAAAAAATAGCCTAATTATAACGAATTTTCAAAATTAAATTTGCTAAAACGTTCATCTTGACATGTGTTACATCAAATATGGGTGTTAAAATGAGTTGATTATCTAACCCTCCTGTTAAGCAAATTAAGATAGCCACGTTACTTTTTCGAGAAAAAATAGCATTTTAACGAGAATGACCACAAAACCAAAATAGTTCATTTTCATATTTTAGGAAAATATTATACCACTAATTCCAACTAGGGGCGGAGCTAGCATAGAAGATACGTGTTTAGCTTAACTCAATAGCTTTGGCTCAAATTCTGTATTTGTCTTAAGAAATTTATTAACATATACATGTTATTACTTTAAAATCCAGTAATCCATAAGCTTTAAATCCGAATTGCGCCAATGGCTCCAACATCTTGCTTGTTCGTTCTTGTGCTTATGTTCGGTTTAAAGTTCTGAAGTTTTTCTTCCAGAAAAAAATAAACAAGTTTTAGTTTCCATGATTTACTTAAAACACCAAATTTTTTTTAAAAATATATATTTTGAGAAAACTAAAATGGTTGTGTTAAGTGTGTTCAATCAAATCCTCTCAACTTCATGTCGAGTATTTGTTGCGGCCAAAATTAGGGGTTGAGTCAAGCTCAAGCAATTCAATGTCAATCAAGTTATAGTTAAGTGAAAGATGCATGTATAAAGCCCCTTGTGTGATTGTAATTAACCGTTTTTTGAAGTGAGTAAAAAGAGTTTGGCAATGTATCGTTTCATACAGTACCAATTAAGGAATATGTCATACTAAAAATAGTTCTGTTATGGCAAAAGAATTTATAAGTGTAGTATATCTTTTCGAAGTGTATACTTTTTTATTTGAAAAGCTTTGACAAAGAAACGCACCAAAAGCTCAGATTTTGGACTTATTGTTATACTTTAAGGCTCTTCCTCGAATACATAGGGTAGGTAGGGTTGGGTGATATTGGATCCTTGGGAACCATCACCATCACAAGTACGACCGGCCATATCGAGATTTTTTTTCATCGAAAACGAAGAAGGGCGGCTCATTGGGATAGATGTAGATGAACAACATCTTGTATGGCACGACGAAGCTTTGCGACTATGCCATTCTTGGCGACGGTGATCGCCGACGAGAAGGTGGTGACGCGTTCTCTCTCCCCCAAGGACTCAGTCTCTCGAGTATCTATCATAGGACAAATAATAAAATTTCGCCGGCAAGATGAGTCTGGGAAAGCCTGACAGGCTAGAGAGTGAGGCTTTAGAACGGTTTACTGAGACTCCGCCGCTTTCGATCTCCAAACAAAGAAGACCAAGTAGAATGAATATATGATTAATTCAAATACATTAACCCGGCTTTACTGAAGACTCTAGCATATTGCAAAGAGAATCTACCAACTAGGCCACTACAGAGTCAAAATCTAAACGTTATGCTTGATGCTAATTCTATTTGACTGCTTTGTGAATCATACAAAACATTTGATAATATGCTTATATAACGTGGTTTTGTTAAGCGTTGTCCTACTCTTTAGAATTTCAAACAAGAAACAAAATATTCTCGACGATGTTTGTAACTCTGGATCAACTTGGACGCATCTTGATTAATACACCGGTCAAGTGTCCAATCCACAAAACATATGAAACAGATTAATTTACACCATGTGTTATAGCTAGGATTTGAATCTGATCTCTAAATTGTTACTCACATGCCTGAACCACAGTAAAATATCTCATCACCAGAAGGTACAAGAATGTTGCAGCTTTAGTACTTAATGAACGACGTCAAACTGTAGATCCACCCTTGAAGCGATTGAAGCAATTCTTTAACATATATAGGATTTAAAGGTCGGGGTATACTTTTGCTTTCAACCAAAATATGCTTTGTATATAGGATGCCACTGCTTATGTATTTTTTAGAAACATATACATGTATTCATATAAGTTTTGCCGAGTTTTTCAGGTGCCCGTGACCCCTCACTTGCTAACATAGGTCCGCCTCTGCATATAGTCGCTTATTAGCTCGTTTCTCTAATATCTTACTACAAGAGGTTTCTCGGAAAAACTACTTTCTTACTTGGCTATTAATGAAGGCCTGTAACTCGTTCGATCAGTTACCAGTTTATGATGTTAGTATATGAAAGTTTCTTTTGCCAAAAAAAGACAGAACTCAGATGGGGCTCCATTCTGAAGATCAAAACTTTAAGCTCCTAAACACAAACTAACACCAGATTTCCGGGACTAATGGTGGCAAAATGGATAAAAAATAATACTTATCCATCTATATTACATCAAGAAATGGGTTGGATAATAACTTTTCTAAAACAGGTCAAATATGGATAAGAACCATATTATCCGCTTAGAAAATGAATAACCAATGAGTTTAACTTTTACATTTGTAAAAGACTCAAACTGGGGGTTCCTCAAGTTTGAGAGACTAGGAATTTTCCAAAATGTGATCATATTCGAGAAGCCATAGATAATATGGATATTCATATTATCCATCGGTTAACCCATTTTCTATCCATATTAAATATGGGCTGGATCGAAAATTTATTAGTTTTTGCATTACTCGTTTTAACCCGCCATATCCGACCCGACCCAACATGCCCGTTTGAACACCTAACGAGGAGCATTTATGAGAATGAACCATGTTACTGCTTCGGATTGAATGTGTCTCTGATCCCATGTTCATGTATTTGGATGATATTGAGGGACACGAAATATACTCTCTTACATAGTAACTAAAATTGTGAAAGAAGCTGTTGACTACAGCAATGGCTAAGCCTGGCAAAAGACTTTGAACTTGGAAGACCTTCAGATTCCCTACCATATCTCTAAAAACGAGCTAATATAACCGTAACTCAAAATTTCCAGCACAATGCAGTATTTTTTTTTTTTATAATTGTAGTGGTTTGCGCGCACTTAAATTAATTCTATGGGATATCTGCCATCTCCACTAACAATAGGTACCAGGTAACTCTATCCAAAAACTCACCAAGTGTTTTTTGCCTTCGCTAGGATTTGAGCATGAGACCTCATGATTCTCACCCACTTCATTGACCACTAGGCCACACCCTTAGGTGCTCGCACAATACAATATTAAGGGAAAAGGAGTGGGCATATTTCCCAGCAGACTTCATTAATTTAGTTCAAAGTTAACTATCCATACATCGATGAATCAAGATCGTTTATGCACACTTTTTTATAGGCACTATAATCACCTTCATGAGCAGTCAAGAGCGATAAGATTCCCATGTCAAGATAACAACACCTATTGGTTTCAAAAATAACTAATACCGCAAACATGTCTCAGACAAGTCATCAAAGGTTTCATAAAGGTCAGGATGGTATTGGCTGAAAGACAAGTAAATTTGAAAAAGAGGAAAACTATTTACCGGCCTGAACAACTGAAGTAAAGCACAATCTGGTCAGCACGATGCAAGGACTCGTGAAAGACTGACTTTCCCCTTTAGGCAAATGCAGCCACTTGGAGCTTAAAACTTATCCAACTTGTCTGAGGAAACAAGCTTGTACTAGTGAATCTTAATGAATTTGCAATACTAATAAAATGATCACAGAACTTGAAGTTAATATAATGAAAAAACGAACAAACCAAAAATGAGGAGAACAAGACATACCTTCTGAATTAGGGCTTAGTACATTCATCCATGATAAGTTTAATTGAATTGAATTTCAGGATGACAGAGAAAACATGCTTGCAACCATGCAGGATTTTTTTTCCTATTACGCATGTGCTTCATATTTCGTCATAAAATGTTCAGGTAAAAATGGATACATACAAGAAACTTATAGTTACTAGGATGAATTCTACTATGTTATGTTTCAGGTAATTACCAGCTAATAGCTACCCCGATATCAAGTTCTTCTTTATCCCAATGATTTTGGCCTTTTCTTGCATTGAAAGTTTCATGTTTTATAAGGAAAGAGAACACGAGTCTTGTTGGAGTGAGCTTTACAGCCCTGAAAAATGATATGTGGATAAAAAGCAACAATTTTGTCGAGAAACAGCTTCAGAAACTTTAAAGAAAGCATATAACATGTACATTGTATTTATCATGCTTATCGAGATAAACCACCATTTCTGGCATTAACTTAGTAAGATGGCTTTGATACGGTTAGAATTCTGTGTTCCATGTATCTAAGAGCAGAGGTCAGCGACAACCTTGGCAAATATTTGCTCAAATTGGAATGTCAGAAGGAAAATATATAAATACATTATTTAAGCCTACTAGAGAACTGCTGAAGCTTGGAAGTGTCCACATTATTTGACTTGTAACCCATTGATTCCCGTAAACTGAGTGGACAAATATAGCCACTGATTACTATCATAGCAAGCAACTGATACATTTTGACTCCTTAGTTTCTGGACCTCTACTTTGGATCATTTCTTAATCCCAGTATGTTCTTTTGGGATTTCTGCTATTTAAGACACGGCCAAGAGTAGCCAGTGCATCTTGGTATTTCCGGATTTTCAGGAAACCCTTAATCATGGTAACCTCACTGTCTGAGAAATTTGCTTTCTTCATGATCATGCCAACAAGCTTAATTAGCGTATCTTCCATAGACAAAGAATACAGTCCTTCAGCAAGATTGTAGAATGAGGAGAATTCAGGAATGTGTCCTTTTCCCATCATCTCAATAGAAAAATCAACAGCTTCTTGAATGGGTCCCCCACCAGAAGAAATACCACGGAAAACAATCTTATAAGAAAAAGCATCAGGAGGATTAGCCGTTTCCTCCATTTCTCTGAAGAGTCTTACGGCTTCCTTGGTTCTCCGCCGTCTGAAGAGTGCCTGAATTACAGGATTATAGGCCTGTGGGGTCAAAACCATTCCTTTCATTTGAATACTTCTAAGGAGCCTGCTTGCAACCTCAACCCTACCTGCTTTACATAGTCCTTGGATTAGGGTCCCGTACGTAACAATGTCTGGTTCACATCCATTTGATGTCATGGTTTGCACAATGTCTGCTGCCTTTTTTATATCACCTGCTCTGCAGAAGTGAGAAAGAATGGAATTAAATGTGAATTTATCAGGCTTTAGTCCTTCCAGTATCATCTGGTCCATAAGCTGAGCAGCCTCTTCGACCCGCCTGCTCTTACAAAGACCATCAATGAGAGTGTTATAGGTGACCAAGTTTCTAGAAACCCCATGTAGTTCCATTTGGTCGAAGATCTCTTCTGCTTCTTCAATTTTCTTGTCTTTGCAGAAGCCATCTATCAAAGTATTGTATGTTATCACGCTTCTTGCACAGCCACTTGACTCCATATCTTTGAGTAGGTTCATAGCTTCACCTAATCTCCTTTTGGCACAGAGACAATCAATTAGGATATTGTAAGTGAACTCGTCTGGCTCGCACCCTTTGTTTTTCATTTCTTCAAACAGTTCCATTGCAACGTTAAACTTGCCGGTGAAGCAGAGACCTTGTATGAGAGAATTGAAAGTGCAAACATCAGGTAAGAATCCCTTGCTTGTAAGAACACGAGCAAACTCAGTAGCTTCTTGGACTTGGTTCTCCCTGCACAAAGCACTAATAATGGTGTTATAAGTGACTGTATTAGGCGAGCAGTCCCTTACAAGCATCTGATTGAGAAGCTCAATAGACTCTTGGACTTCACCCACTTCACCAAGTCCAGAAATCAAAATATTATAAGTATATACATCGGGGTCAAACCCGTCTTGAAGCATTAAATCCAAAATATCCAAGGCTTGGACAGCATGCCCTGCTTTGCATAAACCGTTTATCAAAGCGTTAAAGGTAAATTGGTCCGGAGAAAACCCTCGACTACACATGTCTTGCACAAAATTAAGAGCTTCGTCAATCCTGCCTTCTTTACAGTACCCGTGAATCAAAAGGTTCACAGTAATATTACTTGCAGGACATTTAGCTGCCACCATTTGATCCCTAATTCTCAATGCACCATCTAAATTCCCTTCCTCAATATAACCTTGCATTATGGTCGTAAACGTCTTCTCATCCGGCACCAAACCATGGACAGGCATTTCCTCCATCATCAAAATAGCTGGCCTAATTTGATGTGTTTTACATAAAGCTTTAATCAATATATTAAAAGTCGATACATCCGCCTTTACCCCTTCATCCAACATTCTACTATGCGCATTTTCAACAAGTTTTAACTTATTTCCATCGACAAGAACATTCAACAACAAATTGAAACTAAAAGTTCCAGGCTTTATACCAAACTCTTTCCACATCATATCAAGAACCCCAATAGCTTCATCATACAAATCAAACTTTGCATAACTTTCAATAAAGATAAAGAAAGTACCTTCAACAAATTCAACCTGCAATTTCTTCATATCATCCAATACTCGCCTCATCGAGTCGAAAGATCCCACATTTCCTAGCTTCCTAAGAATCTCCTCATATACAGACAAAGAGGGTGTAAAATGGGGTTGCTTAGAAGCCCATTCAAAGAGGTGAAAAGCTGAAGTTTCGTCATTTTCTCTCCGAAGGGTGTCTAGAAGTTGTTTTGGAGTGAACTCAGGTAAGAGTTCTTTTGCTTTGGAAGGTAAAACAGCTGAAACAGAAGATGAATTGGAGGCTGAAACTGAAGGAACACGTCCTTGGCCGGTTGAAAATGGGAGAAAAATGGGTTTAGGAGAATGGGAAGAAGGAGGAAAAGTTAAGGGGCTTGGTAGATTTTGAGATTGAGGCCATGGGTGGCACTTGAGGAAGGAGGAGAAACAGAAAGCCATTGAAACAATTTAACAAACACGTAGCATGCGTTCCAATTCGAGGAAAAACCAGTGAAGATGGCACTTTGAAGTTTGACAATGGCGATTTCAACTGGGCAGTAGAGAACGAATGGTGGGGTTTCAGAAGCAACGGCGCTAAAGGGATAAAGTAACTACTCTTTCGTTTTAATGACTGTTTATTACAGTTGGTTTGAACGAGACTCGACTGATTTTAGAAAATGAATTTTATTCTCTTCAAAAAGATAATTGGGTATTCGGACAAATTCTATTTGCTTCATCCTCTCACTTGTTTAGTTCTTTTTCTGTTACCTTTCAGTTTAATTTACACTATCTATGTTGAATTCAAACTTTGAGATATTAATTACGTCAAAAATTAAGTTACGGTAAGAGGATTCTTATATTAATTGTTAGATTAATTTAAAATATTTACTGGCTTTGAAAATTGTGTTTGCCCGTAAATAAATATTCACTCCGTGCACTCCCTTTAAAAAAAAATAAAGTATGTGTTTTATAATTTTACCCATAATAATGATCGCATTTTCAAGAGTCTTGGGAATGAGTAGTTAATGATAAGGGTAAAACAAGAAAAAAATTTATCTTTCTCTTAGATTTAGTTTAGTGGACAGGTAAAAATGAACATGTATTTTTAGTATAAAAAACAATTAAAAGTAAACGGAAGGAGTAATTTCTGTTGGAGTAGCATTTTAATATTAAAATGCATTATTTCTTGACAAGTTAGTGCAATAAATTAGCAAAATAGTGTCATTATTCCTTGGTGTGACTCACATAAACACTAATACCATGTTCTACCACCAATTACTCGCTAAAGCATAAATATTGTAACTATCAACCCATATTTTACTATATAATTATTACCTCATTCTTGGTATTATATGGAAGAAATTTTAGACTTCTAAATAGTGATGTTTCTTTCTTGTGTTGGAGTATGGAAAAGTATTATAGTGTGCATGAGAAGGGCGAGTTTGGTTTCTAGAAACAAAATGTGTACCGAAAAGCTTATGTACAAAGACTCATTTGGGAAAAAAGAATTGGAAATGAAACGAAAGAAGGTCATGACTAAGGCTGGCTAATGGTCCGGTTATAGCCGGACCGGACCGGTTTCGGACCGGAATCCGGCCCGGACCGGTCCGGACCGGTGTGAACCGGACCAATTTAAAGTAGGGGTTGCCGAAACCGGTTTCGGAACGGTTTGGGAATTTTGGACCGGATGGACCGGTAAGAAAATGGTCCGGAACCGGACCGGACCGGACCGGACCGGACCTGACATAAACAAATAAAGTGGGGCAATCAAGCTGTCAACAACTCAACATTAGTAAATTAAAGGAGTCGTCAACTTTATTTTAGCATACTTTTTAATACAGTAGGGTCAAAAGGTTCCCATTCCCTTGTGCTTTTCATATTCATTTACTCATTTCATCTACTTTAATTATTTGGTGCTTCTATGCTCTTTTGTCTCCTTTTTCAAATATTGTAATGTATTGTCAGCAGTGGCGTGCAAATGTATATATTTCAAACAAAATTAAACCGGTAGACCGGCCGGACCGGACCGGACCGGACCGGAAAAACCGGTAGACCGGTTGCCGGTACCGGTCAAGGTCCGGTCGGCCCATTTGGAACCGGGAGGACCGAACCGGAAAGTACCGGATTGGTCCGGTTGTTGCGCAGTAACAGTACCGGACCGGAAAAAAATTTCCGGCCCGTGACCGGACCGGACCATTAGCCAGTCTTAGTCATGACAGAGCAAAAGAGAGGAGAGAAAAATGTGCTGTTCTAACAGTAGGTATTGAGGCTAGGAATTTTCGTAACAATGACAATACTGTAGAAGCTACGGATAACATGGATACTCATATGAATATTCATATTATTCATCATATTTTATCCTAGTCCAATATTACAGAAGAAATTAAATAAAGTATTCCAGATACAAAATTTGGAAAGATGTCTCAGTGTGACTTATCATTCTCTCGGACCAGCTACTGATCATCGCTTGGTAAGCTATTGCCTCACCAACTAGCTAATCAGACGCGAGCCACTCCTCGGGCGGATTCCTCCTTAGGTAGGTCCGAGTCAAACTTTCTTTGACTTGCGGGCTCAGGGACTGCACTCAGCTGCTTCCCTTGCAGTCGTTAGCTCGTTCTTGACAGATCCGATCTTTCCGGATAGTGTTTAGTCATAAGCCTATCTCTTTTAGTCTTCGCTTGTCTGCTTTCATTCCCCTCCTTTCCAACTCATTTCTCCGGTTCAACAATTTCAACGCCACGCCCCTTCTCCGGAACGGCAAATGAGTCTAGAGAACGGAACTATACCCGTATTATCCATCATTCAACCCATATTTTATCCTTAACAAATATGAACGGATTGGTTAAATCCGTCTAATCTATTTTTGACACGGCCATTTTTGACCCTATCCATTTCGCCCATTTGTCACCACTACCTGATTGCAAGAATTGTGCAAGTCTGGGGCCATCTGTCCAATCTATGCAACTTTTCTTTTATGCTTTGTAAATATGATTTGGCAAATAAATTTTTTTTACTTACCAAAAAGAACTTGCTGCTGCTTTTGCAGATTAAAAAAACAACTTGACAAAGTGTTTGCATAACATAACAAGGCACTAGAATAACCTGTTGAATAAGAGAGTGATCAAGGACTCCCCTTATATCATTGTGCTGAGTAATAAGATCAATTATTTTAGGTAACACTGAATTTCTCACAGCTTATTCTTGACAGCTTCTCAACTTCAACTAATTTAAACTATACAACTGCCAATCAGAACAACAATAAGCTTGCTTGTATCCATTCCAAAACAAGAATCATAGGGCAAAGTGTCAAATCAGATATTGAAAAGCAATCTAACTGTATCCTATCCCTCAGAAATGGATACATATTAGCTTGTGAATCATGCTACCAGTGAAACACTCAGAAGAATAAATTCTGAAGTAACAAATTACATCATATACCAAACACCATAAAACTTGTTCATTAAATAGTACATATAACTGTAGCAGTTGGCAACCAATATCATCTCTGGCCAAGTATCTGTCACACTATAAATATTTCCAATAAGTAAAGATGATTGCATTAGGAGTTTTCTCACTTATAAGGTCCATCTGATACCTATCCATCGATATCTAGTTGGCACGGCTCTTAATAACATCAAGTCCCATTTCAGTTGGGTCAGTTGCTTGCAACTCAACCTGAATTCCATCGAGCTCTCTCTTGAATCTGTCCTTTGAACTGGCATAGATCATCTTGCTTCTCACCCTCGACGTGTCAGGGGACCTTGAATTGAATAGAAAAAAAAACCACATTGAGACAAAAAGGCAATATAACAATTTAGTTTAAAATGCTTATGAATTGTAGTCTTTCGGAAACAGCCTCGCTACCCCCACAAGGTAGGAGTAAGGTCCGCGTACACTTTAATCTCCCCAGACCCCGGGATTACACTGTGTATGTTATTGTTCTTGTTGTTGTTTAAAATGCTTATGAACATCAAAAGAATACCATGCAATGAAAAAGATCCTGCTTTTCTGGCAATTCTCCGCAGTGACAAAGTCAAAATCGTAGACAGCATATCTACATTCATTATCAGGTAGACTTGCAGCAAAATCCTCGTAGCTTTCGGTTGGCTCACCAATCTTTTCAACCACAACCTGCTTTTGTTTCTCCTCTATCTTAAAAACAATAAAGCGGTGAGTCCTTTTGGCTTTCAGCTCCAAGAACCTTAACTTGCAGTCATCGTGCACAGCCATCCCAGACGCTGCATTAGCCTATACCATAATCAGAAATCCTCAGATTGTGTTAGAACTTGTACAATATTTAATTAATAACAAGGTTTTGAAGCAAAACAGTTCAATACTTGTCATCTAATTCAATCAAAAGAGACCATGACAATAAATCCCCATTGTTCTCTATTTTGATCAGTCAAAACAAGCAGAAGCTATAATGCTAACTGTTTACTAGGTTTAGTTTATGGAAATTAATGTCATTGCATTAGTCTGCTGCTGCCATGTGACCATGAGGACACGGGTTCGAACCGTGGAGATGGCTCTTGCAGAAATGCTTGGTAAGGCTGCGAACAATAGACCCTTGTAATCTGACCCTTCCCCGGACCCTTCCCTGGACCCCGCTCATATCGGAAGCTTAGTGCACCGAGCATCCGTCTGCTACTGCCAATTATCATCAGCTAGAAATATTTTTTTCAAAAAGCAGTGATCTTTTATTGGTTCGATTGAGTTAACGAGAGTCCATTCTTATTGATATATTCCTCCAATACGCAGCAGCCAAGTTAAGAGAAAAAGAAAATCCAAATGCAAAAGATTCTAAACATGGATTAGATCAAAGAACAGAACTCCATAATCCGCGAAGATGAGAAAACCATCAAATTCTAACAAAGTCAGTACTCAGTAGATCAAGAAACTATCAAAACACATCAGATCCACGAGATAAAAACATATCAAACAATTTCTGAATTCTGAGCTGAACCCAAATAAAATATAATCAGAAATTTCAATTACAACACCACCAGCTCTAATAAAATACTCATCAAGCTGAAGTAATCAATTTTTTTCATAAAGAACACTTTTTTAGCCAACACCCATATAGTTAATATTATCAGATCAATCACAGATAAAAAACTAAACCCATTACACAATTTTTCTACTAAAACACACATACACCAAGAAAAAACAAAACAAAAAAACACAAAATTTCCATAAATATCACTTTTTTTAGCTTAAACACATATAGCTTTTCTTATCAGACCAATCACAGATAAAAAACTAAACCCATTAACAAAATCTTTCTACTTAAACACACACACACACACACACCAAGAAAACACAGAAACTCCATAAAGATCATTTTTTAACCAAAAACCCATATAGATTATCTTATCAGATTAATCACAGATCAAAAACTAAAGCCATTAACAAAATCTTTCAGCTTAAACACACAAACACACACCAAGAAACACCGGAACTCCATAAAGATCACTTTTTAGCCAACACCCAGTTAGTTTTATATTATCAGATCAATCACAAATCAAAAACTAAACCCACTAACAAAAAGTTTCTACTAAAACACATGCGCACACACACACACACACCACGAAAAAACAAAAAAAGAAAAATGAGTGTGAAATTAAAATCTACAAGAAAAGCAACAAGGGGATGGAATTTGACTCACCATTTTGATTGTATTGGAAGTTGAAAATTGGGGGAAATTGGAAGAGATTGAAGGGCTAAAGCTCAAGGCTCAAGAACGCGGTGTTCTGTGAATGTAAAGCTAAAGGAGCGCCTCTTCTTCTTAATAAGGTGGCTTCAACGGAAAGGGAATTTTTATTGTGTGGTTGTCGTACACTCTCATTATTGTGCGAGTGCATGGAAATAAAATTGTAATGACTTGGCGCCGCGTATTCTTAAGTATATTAGCCGCCGGCTTAAGCTTAGCTGAAGAAACTAACGACGCCGTTTTGGTGGGATTCTGTGCTATTAAAGAAAATACTCAACTATATTGGTCAATTTTGTCTATTGACTTGAATTATTTTGTGTTCCAGATTGACTATACGAAGGTAAAATAGGGTAGTCGAGTGCATAAAGTATTCCGTCATTCACGCAAGGTTCGGAAAAGAGTCACACTTTAGGAGGTATGGTGTAGACAGTCCACTCTAATGCAAATATTCGTGGCTGCTTTCACGGCTCGAACTTGCAATCTATAGGTCACGCGAAAACTAACAAGAGCAACAAACCTAGTGCAATCCCACACGTGGGGACTGGGGAGGATAATGTGTACGCAGACCTTATCCCTACCTTATGAAGGAAGAGATATTGTTTCTGATAGACCCTCGGCTCAAGAACGGTGAAAAGGACACAATAAACAAAACGTGACAATGGCAAGGAAATAAGATAAACGAAAACTAACAAAAAAAAAAGTGAATTCCCACAAATAGGGTCTAAGGAACGTGAGATATACGCAGCCTTACCCCTACCCTGAAAAGCATAAGTTATTTCTGGAAAATCAACGGCTAAAGAAAAGATTAAAAAAAAGAGAAGTGATGGCAATAAGTATAAACCACAACAAGATAAAAAGAGGACCGAAGTCAAAGTAGTAAGTAAACAGTAGTTATAACAATCTAAGAATAAAGAGATAACAAACTAACACTAATGCTATCAAAATAAGGAAGACAAAGGGAAGCGCTCGGTAATCTACTAGCCTTTTACCTTAATGCTACTTCTTGGACTACCTCTACCTCTCCTCGTATATTACCTACCAAGGTAAATATACGTTTCTTTTAAAGTGATCTCGTCTACCTAATTTGTCAAGATTGAAAATTTGATAAAGTATAATAACCTATAATTAGATTAAAATGATACTTTTATACAAACCATTGTAAATCTTTGGTACATTTATTTATTATTTTATTCCTTTGTATAGAGTATTTATATTATTGTAGGACACGGCTTCGCTTGAAAAGCATGGGAAAGCTAACGATTAATTAGATGATTATTTTTGTTTTCTTTTCTGTTGTTTCTCTTCTCTTTTCGGGGTGGAAAATGTCAATTGAGTAACAGATTGGAAAGTAATGCCACAACAAAATGGGGTCCATGTAGAATCTTTCTTTGCCTTTCTCTGCGTTAATCCCACGCTACCTGATTTGAACTTTTTATTTTTTATTTTTATTTTTGCACATTTATTTATTGTGTCCACAATATTACATTACAAGCATGGATGAAAAAATTATATAGTAGCGGTGCACCTCAAGAAAAGTGAGTGAAACAGTCGCAGTGCACCTTAAGGAAAGGTCACTTTATTGGGCATCTTATACTAATATTTTCCTTTTTACTACGTATAAATGGAATTCCACTTGGAGATAAATGAAAGCTAGCGAAAATAACAAAAAGTTAGTACATTCCCTAGCACTACTAGTTATTTTTTTGGGTCAAAGGAGACAAAAGAAAGTGAAAGTCTTTTTTTCTTTTACAATTATTTGATATTTCAAATTTATATATTTAGCTAATTTAAATTCGCACATGTAGATTCAGTCAATAAGAAAATCATATTACTGAACTTTGGATTATATAAAATCTCGTGGAACAATGTAACCAATCAATCGGAGTCTTTTATATATTTGAAAACTTTCTCATTATTTCCGAACGCACAAGAAAAGATAGAGCCTCTGGAGGTACTTCTGTTTTACTTTACTCAACTTTGGATTTTAGCACCCATGCAAGCTTCACTGTTAAGCAATGTGAGAGAGATGAACCGAGAAGATGGAGCCTTTTTCTTCTTTATTCATTGAGAAAGAACAATGTATAGTAGTATGTATATATACACAGTTAATAATCAACCTACAGTGTATGTAACTAACTAACTATCTAATAACATAATTACCCCATCACTAACAACCTAACTAACTAGCAGCTAAGGTCCAGCTGGATTACTATCAAGTAACACCTTTAACACTCTCCTTCAAGCTGTGTAATGTGAACAAATTGAACATTCCCAACATGGACAATAAGAAGTCATCTTGTGTTCTTCCTAAACCTTTGGTCAGTATGTCAGCCAATTGCATTGCTGAAGAAACATGTTCACTGTGTATAAGACCTCCCTAAATCTTTTCTCTAATGAAGTGGCAATCGATCTCTATGTGTTTAGTTCTTTCGTGGTAGATAGAATTTGCAGCAATCTGAAGTGTGTTTTACTATTGCAAAACACACTTCAATTCCGCAAAAAGACCAACTAGCCAGACTACTTCTACAATTGCATTTGCCATGCTTCTATACTCAGCTTCAGATGAACTTCTCGACACTGTGCTTTGCTTCTTTGACTTCCAAGAGATCAGGGACTCTCCAATATTCACCACAAAATCACTTTCTGATCTTCTAGTCATAGGACATGTGGCCCAGTCTGCATCACATTGTACTGTCAAGTGTTTTGATGCCTTAGAGGACAATAATATTCTCATACCCGGTGCATTCTTCATGTACATTACTTCTCTCAATGCCCCTTCCATGTGTGATCTTTTTTGCTTATGCATGAACTGGCTCAGAGTTTGGACTTTGTAACTAATATCTGGACTAGTCATCGTAAGGTAGAGTAGCTTCCCTACCCGTTTTTGATAGCTTGTAGGATAAGGCAAGAGCTCATCACTGCTGCCTCCACTAAGACACCCTTGATCAAACTCTACACTAGTGAGTCTCTGATTGACCTCCAAAACAGTGTTGGCAGGCTTTGATCCACCAAGCCCCAAATTTGCAATAAGATCCAATGTGAATTTCCTTTCACAAATCAAGATCCCTGCTGACTTCTAGCAATTTCAAGATCAAGGAAGTATCTCATAACCCCCAAGTCCTTGATCTTGAAATGCTGTTGTAGCATAGTTTTGTCCTCTTGAATTAGAGGAAAGGAAGAACTTGTGATCAAAAGGTCATTAACATAGACCAAGATGATCACTAAATCAGTTTCAGACTTTCTAGTGAAAAGAAAATAGTCATGGTGGCTTTGGACAAAGCCAGAGCAGACAAGAACCTCACTAAGCTTCGAATTCCATTGCCTAGAGGCCTGCTTCAGGCCATATACGGACTTCTGTAGTTTGCACACCTGTGAATGCTCCCCCTAGCCTAGAAGTCCAGGAGGTGGAAGCATATTGAAATCTTCCTCAATATCACCTTGCAAAAACGCAATGAAAACATCCATTAGATGTAGTTTTCACCCTTGCGTAACTGTCATTGCTAAGACAATCCTCACAATTACCATTTTAACTACTGGGATAAAAGTCTTCTGATAGTCAAGGCTCTCTTCTTGTGTGTAACCATTGGCCACCAACTGAGCCTTGTATCTCTCCACCTCTCCCTTAGCGTTATACTTCACTTTGAAGACCCATTTGCACCCAAGGTCCTTCTTGTTGGAAGGTAGATCCACCAACTGCCAGGTTTGATTTTCATTGAGTGCTTTCAGTTCTTGTTGCATAGCTTCAAGCCACTTGGGATCCTGAGCCACCTCTTCATAAGACTCAGGTTTTTTCACAGCTGACAAATTGTAAAATACCTTGAAAAAAGACTCTAAAAGAGAATTATAGGACTTATATAATGATATGAGATATATAGAAACAGTTGCTGCATTAGTATGATGTTGATGTGCCTTGTGAACAAAGTCATTCAACCATCTAGGAGTCTTGGCAGTTTTAGTTGACTTCTTAGTGATGATTATGCTTCTGTGGCATGATCAGGACCCCATGGTGCATAGGCTGCATGATGTGAACTCTGCAGGAATGGGGTGTGCTGGTGCCTCAACAACATGTGTGAAAGGTGTTGCATGTGTTGTATCAGGTGAGCTTGCCACTAGATCAATGTGCCCCGCATCAAGTGAGCTATAAGTAGTAAGAATTGGTGTCATAGGTTCAACAGTCACTTGTGTAGGACTGTTTGCATCAGCATGGTCCATAGCCTCATCATCTGTATCCTCCAGGATAAATGGATCATAAATTGCAATATCACCTAGGATATGGCATTGTGTGTTGACCTGAGATTATGCAGACTTGAAACGAAAGATGTCTTCCTAAGGATACATTCATGCTTACAAAATAACTCCCGTCAGCAAGGTTATAGAGTATGTACCCCTTCTGTGTGTAAGAGTACCCTATATGTACGACAGCTACTGCCCTTGCTCCAAATTTATCATTCATGTTTACATTGTTAGTTGCATAGCATAGACTCGCAAACACTCTGAGATGCTGAAGATTAGGGCTCATCCCATAAAACACCACAAAAGGTGATTTCCCTGCCAATGTAGTAGAAAGGATCTTGTTAATCAAGTATGCAATATTTTGAACACAAATTCCCCAATAATTCAAAGGAGTGGACCCTTGAAACCTGATTGCTCTAGCTACTTCTAGAAGCTACCTATGTTTCCTTTCTACCACCCCATTTTGTTGGGGTGTGTAGACATAGGAACTCTGATACACAATCCCTGCAACACTAAGCAATTCTTTACAATGTGAATTGAAAAATTCGGAACCATTATCACTTCTGAACACCTTTATTCTACTATCAAATTGAACTTTTACAAGGGTCATGAACTCTTTCAAAACAACTAGAACATCACTCTTCAGCTTTAGCAGAAAGATCCAAACCATTCTACTACAATCATCAACTAATATGAGCAAAAACCTATTACTATCATGAGTTAGGACTCTATATGGTTCCCAAACATCACCATGAACTAAATAAAAAACTCTACCAGATCTATTAGTACCCTGAGGAAATGGAAACTTGATTTGTTTAGCCAGTGGACAAACTGATCAAGTATTGTCATTATTTCTTTTGTTATATTTACGTAGCTATATTTGTTGTAGAATTTTGTGAAGTACATGTCCTAATCTTCTGTACCACAAGTCCTCCTGTGATGCCATGCTTTGTGTTACTGAAGGCTGAACTTTAGTGTTGATACTATGATCCCAGTAATATAAGTCACTTTGTATTCTAACAATCCCCTTCACTTTCTAGTGTGAAGGTCCAGAAACAGACAAAAATCAGGATAGAATGCCATGAAGCATGTTAATTATCTAGTCAATTTTGATACTGATAGAAGGTTGTACTTAAAGTTAGGAACACACGTACATCATTAATTTCTCCCTTAGCTAGACTACATGTGCCAACATGTGCTATTGGTTACTTATTTCCATCAGGCAAATGAACACTTCCATTTCCAAAACTAGTGTTGTTATTGATAGTAGATAACATCACAGAGGTGGACACTATGTGATTTATTGCACTTGTGTCAACTACCCAACTATGCTCATGCTTACTAGCCAAAAAAGCACAAATAATACCTGCCATAGTAGCTGTAGGTGCAGGCACATTCTCTTTGTTGATTAGCTTCAAAATTTGATTATATTCTGGTGTGAAGGTCATAATCACTCCACCTGTGCTTTTATGGTCCTGCACACTATTGCTAATTCCATTCATCACACTTGAAGCTCCTGCATTTCCACCTCCAAAAGCTGTATTAACCCATGTTTGTCCTGTATTGTAGTTTCCAAGATTTTGACTTGAAACACCACCTTTAGCATAAGTGGCATCATGTGCTCCAGGAAAATTAGTTCCATATGTAACACCATGTGTTCCAGATCTCCTTCTTCCCCTGAAATTTGGTGGATAACCCACTAGTTGTTAGCAATTTTTCTTGCTATGACCTTTTAGTTTACAATGCGCACATTGAATATTGTAATTCCTTTTAGTTTTCACTCCACAAGGCAGTAATGTCATTTCCCCCTATGGTTGGATTTAATCCTGCGTTGGCTGCCTTATTAGTCTCATCTTCGACTATCATAGCATAAACTTGATTGAGTGTGTGTTCTGCTGAATTCATTAGATTTTTTTTCTTGCTTGCGAATATGTATCATTTAATCCACTCAGAAATTGAAGTAGTCTCTGTAGCTGAATGTGATGCACTTAGTCCTTTGAATTTGGTGAAGGTACCATTGCATCATACTCTACCCAAAGCTCCTCCAATCTCGTGAAGTACATCGCCACACAATTTGTTCCTTGTGAAATTGTTGCTATCTCTCCTGGAAAATTCTCATCTGATTGACCTTGTCAAATCATTCCCTGAGGTCCTCCCAAACCAAATGTGCATTTGAAGCATAAACGATCCCACTGGGAAGATTTGGAGACACTGTGTTCGTAATCCATGATAGAACAATAGCTTTACATGTTCTCAGTCCTCGTGTAGCTCCGCTTTGAACGATTCCTTCTTGTATGTACCAGTGACGAACCCTAGCTTCCTTTTGGCTTGCAAATGCGATTATCATCGACCTCCGCCATAATCCGTAGTTCTCGAATCCTGTCAATTGAACCGGAACCAATACGGAGCTCGGAGTATCGGATAGATGCACGAATAGCGTACGCGTGTGATCTATATTCTGATCCCCATTGGCAATCACTGAATCGAGCTTTCAATTGCTCAATCTGACAACACTGAACTGTGCGAAGACGAAAGGAGGAAGAAATGAGCGAGTGACGTGAAGAATTGATCACTCCTGCTCTAATACCATGTCAAGTAGCTGCCATGGAATCTTCACTGTTAAGCAACGTGAGAGAGATGAACTGAGAAGATGAAGCTCTTTTCTTCTTCATTCATTGAGAAAGAACAAGGTACAGTAGTTTGTATATATACACAGTTAATCACTGACCTACAGTGTATGTAACTAACTAACTATCTAATTGCATAATTACTCCCTCATTAACAACCTAACTAACCAATAGCTAAGGTTCAACTGGACTACTATCAAGTAACACCTTTAATATTAAGGCGTTACGAGGCCATCCTAACCCATTGAATGCTCTATTTCGGGCTATCAACATCGTATACTTTATTGAAATAAATTTTGCGAAAACCCAAATTGAAAAAAAAGAAGGAGAAAAGAGGACGCTCTCAGACATGAGTTTCTTTATACCCATGGTTCAAATTCAAAATAATAGAATTTCATCCTTTTCATTAGAACCTTTTATAATAAGTTCTTTTTCTTTATACAAAATGTTTAAAAAAGTATTTGGGGCGAGTGGGTAAATAAGAAATGTTATTGGAGTCGAATTCACATATCTTGTATGATATATTCTCGTCAAATTCTTATTATTAAACCGAGAAAATACCGAATTAATTATGTGCATATCCAAAAAGAATATAGTGGAAATTTGTTGTATCCCCTAATTAAAGGAAATTAACCAGGTATCAAGAACAACTAATATATACATTGTTATTTTTGTAGGTTGATGGTACGTTACCACGTTATGTATACAGTTAATCTTCGTATTTACTAATTTATCTACTAATCTTTTTGGTTGATTTTCAGAAATTGTTTATTTACATATTTTTGGATGAAAACTTTCCCTTAATTCATATATACTTCATTACCTTTATTGAACATCATCTAATTGAATTGTTCGGATGAAATTACAAAGCACGATAAGCTGGAAAAGAATAACTCGTAGAGATTTCAAACTGAAAAGGAAACAAGTATATATATTTTCCAAAATTTAAATAATAACAATGTTAGAAAATCAACAAAATGTTCCCTAAATATTACAAAAAGAAAAGATATTTTTAAATTTTGGGTCCTTCACAAACTAATACCTAATTCATTACTTGAACATATTTTAAATTTTCTTCATATATAAATATGATTCCTGAAAAAAGTAGTGATATTGTGGATCCGATGATGAATGCCTTTTGGCTAAGGCTTAGTAATTCCAGCAATGCATGTTAGGAGGACCACATTAAACAGTTCACTCATCGCATCTCCGAAAATGACTTTCCTAAAAAATATTAAAGAAAAACGTAACCATTTATTTTCCTGCTAAATCACAAACAGGGGCAGTGAGGTTGACCCTTAGACCATTGACTAAAGAGAAGATGAACAAAGCAGTGACAACAAGTAATAACAACGTCAAAATATTAAAAAGACTGAAGCGAAAGATAGCAATCAAATAGTAGGAAGTAATAGCAATCTAAGAATAAAAGAATATTATACTAAAACTAAAACTATTGGTACGTGAAAGAAAAAAGAAAAACGCTCGATTATCTACTAATCTTCAACTAATTTTCGACCTCCACGCCCTCCTATCAAGGATCATGTCATCGGTAAGCTCCAATTATGCCACATCCTGCCTAATTAATCACCTCTCGACAATATTTTTTTGGTCTACCTCTACCTTTTCTCATACCTATCAAGATGTTCTCTCACACTTTCTAATTGGGATATTTGTGTTTCTCCTCTTTACATGTCCGAACCATCTCAGCTTTGCCTCTCACATCTTAGCACCTTTTCTCGAATATCTTCATGCATAATCTTGTATTTATGAAAGCCACTAAGGTAAAATGGCCTAGCGATCCCCTAAACTTGTACTTGTTTTATAATCGACTTGAAAAATTGGTGTAAATTTAGGGGGTCGTAGATCATTCAGCCTTTAGTAAAAGAAACACGTGTTGCTGAAAGTGAGAAGAAAACACATGGGCTAAATATGGGCAGCCCATCGAAACTGCTTATCCTAGTCATGAAATGATCTTACATATAACTGAAATAGGCAGCCTAATAAATTTGTCCCAAGTCAAGATTCTTTTACATCGAACCATAAGATATCAAATTAAATAAAAAGTCAACTAACCATAAGAGTTATAAATGCTTCCAAGTTAACTCTACAGAAAATGTGACTTCGATCTAGATACCTGCCTAAACAAACAGGCAATAAACTAATCATAAAGAAACCAAATAAATAACATGTAGTATTAATTACCATACCATACATCTCTACTAACACTACATGCATCCTAAGAAACTTCTTGATCCTTGTTGAGCATAAGTGGCCGAATTAAATTATTGAGTATATGAGTTCTGAAATTATTATTGAGTTTGGAATAAATTATTTACACATAATAAATAAATTTCTTAATATAAATACAGAATTTGAGCTGCAGCAACTTGTTGAATTACGCGTAACTAGACTTGTGGCTCGCTACTATTGAGCATTCACACCAAAAGCAAGTTAAAGCCACCTATGAATTGGATGTGTATGTAAATGAATGTAATTACAGTTTGATATATTTGTCTCTCCATCAACTTTTTACCATTTATCTAAAAATAATTTTTATAGTTTGATGAATATAGTCATAATATTAGTCAGAAGCGGAACCAAAATTTAAAGTTTATAATTTTCAAATATACCAATGAACCTATAACTCGTTTTAGTTATTGAGTTCATAATTAAATATTTAATATATGTAATGAAATTTTTAATATAAATACAAAATTTAAGCAAAATTTATTTAGTTCTTTTAAATCCGCCTTTAGACTTCAGCATTAAGAGGCTCTTCAATAGACACCAATAAGTGTCTATAGATAACCACGAGGTGTATAAATGAAAAGCCGTGACTAACTTTAGAAAGAAATGTAGGTACCAAAAAAAAGAAATAATAGTAAAAACGATTCATAGATTATCAACTCATGAAAACATAAAGCAACTCAGATATTAAATCTGAATATAGTTTTTTCATAAATATATTTTTTTTCATCCTTGTCGCCGCTCTGCATGGGATGTTCCTTCCTTTTCCGACGACTCCACCGGCAACGGCGGCAGCGAAACACCGCTAGCAGTACGGCCGAGGCCAGGTTTCGAATTCGCCGGCGGCGCAACAACCTTATTTTGCTCGCTGCCACTCTCAGCCGCCAGGGGATCAGCTAAGTTCTCCGGCAAGACAAAATTAAAACTCTGAGATGGCCTCCTTTGGTGGCGATTTCCTCTCTCCGCAGACATTTTCTTGATCTCAGAATGAAAGAGTGAAGAAGCAAAGAAATATTAATGGAGGTGAGAAGAGAAGTTGGTGTAGTGTAGATATGCAGAAAAGTGGTTGTTGACTATGTATATATATAGGCAGGTGCAGTGAAGAATTGAAGATCCATTATTATCCATTTACATTGGGATTCTTTGTTCATTTATTATTTTCATAGATTGAATAATGTGATCTTATTTTCTTTTTTTTGTCCTGTTTATGGTGACCAATCCTGATTAGTTATAGCGAATAAGATATACAAAATGAGAAATTTTTGATGAATTTAAAACCATATACTAGTATATATCTTGTATGTATAAGAATTGTAATCATTAGACTACAATTCAGATCTCAATGAATCATAATATAATTTTATCTTTGATTCTATTTTAATTCCGAGCTGGATTAATCGTGAAACGTTATAGCGAATAAGATATAATTATAGTATGTATCTATTATGTATAAGGTGAAATTGTAATCATCAGACTACAACTCAGATGTCAATGTATCGTATAATTTGATCTCAAATTATACGGTTAGTTTTGAACTGGATCAATCCTGAATAGTTATAGCGAACAAGATATACGAAAATAGGACCTCTAATTTGTTGAAACTTAGAATCATATATCCGAAGACCTTTAATTCATCAAAAAGAGGATAGTTTTGATGAATATAAAACCATATAGTTTCTATTATATATAAGGTGAAATTGTAATCATTAGACTATAATTCAGATTTCAATAAATTGTATAATTTAATTTTGAAATATACTTTTAATTTGAGCTGGATCAATCCTGAACAGTTATAGCGATCAAGATATACGAAAAGAATGACCTTTAATTTGTTAAAATTAGAATCATATAACTAGTTGTACGAGGTGAAATTACAATCATTAGATTGCATCTCAAATCTCATGGATTGTTTAATTTGGCATACTACTTTAAAAAAATTGAATGGGGTTGACTATGAATAGTTATAGGGAATGAGATATATGAAAAGAAAATTTTCAATGGAATTAACATAATAATTTGGTTATATAAGATGGACTACAATGCAAAGTCAGTGTTTTATTGTCTAAATATTGCATTGGTTTTATTAAAGTGTTCTAAAAACATTAAAAATCTATTTTGTCCTTTAGACTTTTGTTCCATTTTTTTCTTTTTATTACGCATGCAAAATTACTGTTGTTACTAATCTCCTTCTAGAAGATATTTGTTGTTTTGAATACTTTTCCTTTTTCCATTTTGTATTCCTTTTTTGGTGTAAAAATGCATAAGTAGAATGTCAACTTATTATCAAACAACTGAAAAGGACAATTTTTGAACGGAATTGTTCACTAATTTAGCTAATACGTTGAAATTGATATACTTTTAAGGAAATAGCAACGGTTAAATTTCCGTTTTCCAGTTATGAATAGAGACAGGAGATTCAAAGCATATCTTAAAAGTCAAACAGTTGTTGGGTATCAATAAAGGTGAATGGGAAATGACGGGATAAAAAGTGAAGGGAATGTAAAAGGTCCCTTTTTGCTTTGATTAAAGCGTTTGTCCCACATAGGAAAAAGAAAGAAAAATAGAGGAGTATATATTACATTACACCTTCTCTAGTTGCTAAAAGGGTTGAAGAGGCAAGGACCCCTCGCGTCGTCGTCGTCGCTCGCTCGCTCGGCTCGGCTCGGCTTCGGCTTCGGCTTCGGCTTCGGCTTCGGCTTCGGCTTCGGCTTTGGATTTGGATTTGGATTTGGATTTGTCAAAGATTGATTGATTATTTTTTTGGACAAAATTTTCCTTAATTATTTAATTAATTAATTATTTATTTATTTAATTAATTATTTAATAATTAAGAATCCATTTAACGCGGATCGACCTTGCCCCGCGACCCGGTCCGTTTTCTCTTCCCGGATTTTTTCAAATTTCCCTCCAAAATGTGGTGACTGATCTGAATGGTTGCAAACATTCAAAATCAGTACTTTAATGGCTATAAATATTTGATGTTTTTTCAGAATTCACACGAAATTTTTTATCAACTAAAAATACTTTCTGCTGCCAAATTTTCTGTGTGATATACTCCCGTCAAGTGGTTCGCTGTTATCAGAATTGGAGTACTACTTTTCTGGTAAGTTAATTGTTCTATCCTGGGAAGGGATATTCCAATAACCTCGAGTATTGTGAGGGGAATAATTTCCTTAAGGAAACACTTTGAACTAAGTGGGCTCGATTTCTGTTCTTCTACAATTTCTTCTACTGTTTTACAGTTTCTATTCTTACACTGTTTTACTAAGTATTTAAACAGATTAAACGTACACTGATTAATATTAATAACAACAGTATGTTCAATTATAAATGACTTTGAAACATTAAAAAAATATCGTGGCTACTTGATAAGTTACCGTAGTTAGAACTTACAACAAAATTATTTTTCAAGAACAAATTTCCCTCAAAAAAATATACAGAGAGAGGGAAAAAAAAGAGATAGAGGAAAGGATTTGTAAATATTTGTGAAAAGGAATGAAAAAGCAAATTTGGACAAGGAATTGTTTCTTAGGTGAAGCAATTTCACAAAGGGTTAACTCTTATATAGTGATGGTATGACAATATTTTATGCTACCATACATGTCATTTCTAAAGGGTATTAAAGGCAACTATTCATACATGAAAACTAGCTAGCCTGAAAAAAAGGCAAGCTACAATATGTTAAGTCGCGCAATTGTATGTTAGGATTAAAATAATCCGGCGTCATGCTTGCTAGATAACAAAAGAGAAATATACCAAAAGAGACACAAATATTTAAAGTGATTCAGTCAATTAACCTACATCCATAGGCAGAAATGAGCATTCAATTCACAATATAGCCCAATGGATTTGAAACTCTTGTTTAGGTGGAGAATTTATGAGACAAATATTAGCATGTCACTTGTGTGTTCCTCTTTGTAAGGTTGTTCTCTCGATATTTTGTGATTTGTTTAATAGTAGATTGCTCATGGCTTTTGATTTGGTGATAGCTAACTCAAGTTTCCCGAAGAAGGAGGAGTACTTGGTCACTTTTCAGAGTTCAGTGGCCAGGACCCAGATTGATTATCTACTCTTCAGTAAGTCTGATAAAGGTTTGTGCGCAGACTGCAAGGTCATCCCGAGTGAGAACCTTACGACTCAGCAGAGGAAGCAAAGAAAGAGGGTTGTGTTTGGTCTACCTAGGATCGTGTGGGAAGCTTTGACTAAAGACAGAGCACAAGAGTTGGGGGATAAGTTGCTGGCTATGGAAGCATGTAGGAGTAGTGGGGACGCGAATGGTATGTGGAGCGTAACTGCAAATTTCATTAGGGAGGCTGCTAGAAAGGTATTGGGGGTCTCGAAGAGCTCATCTGATGGCCGCAAAGGGGATTGATGGTGGAATACTGAGGTTCAAGACATAGAGGAAGCTAAGAAAGCGACATATCTGCAGCTGTTGGAGAGCGTAGACGAGGAGGAAAAGAGGACAAATATGGAGCGGTATAAGATAGCTAAGAAGGAAGCAAAGTTAGCGGGTACAGTGGCCAAGACTACTGCGTTTTGAACGCTTGTATGAAGAACTTGGAGGCAAGGGAGGGGATAAGAAGTTGTGGACTAGCCAAGGTACGAGAAAGGAAGGCCCGTGACCTGGACCAACTGAAGTGCATCAAGGATGAGGAAGGCAGAGTTTTGTTGGATGAGGTGTTTATTCGACGTAGATGGCAGACTTACATTCATAAACTATTGAACGAAGCGGGAATTAGAAACATTGAGCTAGGTGACTTAGGAGTCGCCGGGACTTTGGGTATTATTGGCGCATAAGAGTCGAGGAGGTTGAGCCCTTGATGGGGCTATGCGTAAGATGAGCAGGGAGAGAGCGACTGGTCCAGAAGAGATCCCGATGGAATTTGGAAGAGCGTGGGTAGGGCGAGCTTGGAGTGGTTCACTGGGTTATTTAATGTCATTTTTAGGACAAAAAAAATGCTTGAAGAATGGAGATGGAATACGATGGCCCCGCTGTATAAGAACAAGGGTGATATCCAAAGCTGCAATAACTACCGGGGTATCAAGGTACTAAGCCATACTATGAAAGTTTGGGAGAGGGATGGTGGAGCTGAGGTTGAGGAGGATTGTGACTATTTTTGAAAACCAGTTCGGATTTATTCTGGGATGTTCAACTGCAGAAGCTATTCATCTTGTTAGGAGCTTGATGGAGCAGTAAAGGGAGATGAAGAGGGATTTACATATGGTGTTCATC
The DNA here is from genome assembly GCA_002018475.1 of Nicotiana obtusifolia. NCBI lineage: Eukaryota > Viridiplantae > Streptophyta > Magnoliopsida > Solanales > Solanaceae > Nicotiana > Nicotiana obtusifolia. The sequence continues at coordinate 38,319 of MCJB01048713.1, forward strand.
GAGTCAGAGAAGGTTTACAATAAAGAACCAAGGGAGGTTCAGTGGAGGTATTTGTAGGCTAGAGGTGTTCATTTTACATACATTAGGGTATTAAGGATATGTCTGTTGGAGCTAAGACTCGAGTGAGGACCGTGCGAGGGGATTCGGAACGCTTCCCAGTTATGATGGGGTTGCACAAGGGGTCAGCTCTCAGCCATTTCTTTTTAGCCTTGACGATCGATGCACTGACGCGCCACATTCAAGGAGAGGTGCCGTGATGGATGTTATTTGCAGATGGAATTGTACTAATTGACGAGATGCGAGGAGGTGTTAATGAGAGGTTAGAGGTTTGGAGGCAGACCATGGAGTCTAAAGGTTTCAAGTTGAGCAGAACCAAGACAAAATACTTGGAGTGCAAGTTCAGTGGTGTGACTCAGGTAGTGGATGGAGATGTGTGGCTTGATTCTCAAGTCATCCCTAGGAGAGAAAGTTTTAAATACCTTGGATCAGTAATAGTGGGAAGATCTACGAGGATGTTACACATCGTATTGGGGAAGGGGGATGTGTGGATGAAATGGTGGCTCGCTTCCAATATTTTATGTGATAAGAATGTGCCACCAAAACTTAAAGGTAAATTCTATAGATCGGTGGTCAGGTAGAGCATGTTGTATGGGACGGAGTGTTGGCCAATCAAGAACTCCCATGTCTACAAGATGAAGGAGACTGAAATGAGCATTTGAAATGGATGTGTGGGCATACCAGGTTAGATAGAATTAGAAATAAAGTTATTCGGGACAAGGTGAGTATGGCTTTGTGGAGGACAAGATACGGGAGGTGAGACTTAGATGGTTCGGGCATGTGAAGAGCAGAGGCACAGATGCTCCGGTGAGGGGGTGCGAGAGGTTGGCCCTGAAGGGCTTGAGGAGAGGTAGAGGCAGGTCGAAAAAGTATTGGGGAGAGGTGATTAGGCAGGATATGGTGTTGCTCCAGCTTACTGAGAACATGACTATGGATAGGAAGAAATGGAGGTTGAGAATAACGATAACGAGTTAGGATATGTAGCCGAGCGTTGTCCTGTCTGTAACAGTAACTCTAGTATATGACTTAGTGTCCTTTGTGTATTGTCGTATCCCTTGATTTCTGTTGTTACTTATTGTTGCTTTCGTTTCGCCTTTCTAATTACAGTACCTACAGTTAGTTTTGTATTTTTGCTCGGTTTTTTTATTGGTATGGTTGTTGTTGCCCTTTTTTTTTTACCTTTCCTGAGCTGAGGGTCTACCGGAAACAGCCTCTCTGTCTTTGTGAAGGTAGGGGTAAGGTTTGCGTACACTCTACCCTTCCCAAACCCCACTTGTGGGATTATACTGGATTTGTTGTTGTTGTTATTGTTGTTGTTATATAATGGATTGCTCATTTCTGCCCCTGAATGTAGGTAAATTGATCTAATCATATTAAATATTTATGTTTGTTTTGAATTTCTCTTTTGTCGTTTGATTTATCATCGTAAAAAATATGATATGTTAGCTTCCGCATAACACTACTAATCGCATAAAAAAATATTTGCACGGTAAGTAATTAAATCCTTCATAAATTAGGTGAGAAAAGATAACTTATTGGGATTCTGGAATCAATGCAAGCATATCAAATTCATTGCATCCACGAAAATGGGACAGTAACATTAATGGAGGTCAACGTCGTGAAACATCGTGAACAAGAATATCATGATTTTGTTTAATCCCTTTGTCTGTTTTATCGTCTTCGTAAATGCTGCTGAAATTAAAGAAATTGCTTCGGTTATTGTAATTTCTGGTAATTGTCAGATATTGATCTGAATTTTAACAGCTACGAGATCAAGAATCGTTATTGCAGGATTCCTTCACATTATAATTTTCGTTCTTCGTTTTGTTCAAATTGTGTTTTTTCGTAATTAAGGTACGTTGAATCTCTCTTGGTTTACTTTGATTTTTGAATTAGGTTAAGAAGGTGCTTGTATTTGGACATGGAATTGAACTATAATTAAAAACAAAAATCGTTAAAGGAACAGTTCTAAGTATGTGAGACAAGTTCATGTATCTTATGTCTGAAATTTATTTTGCCACTATAGTAATTTAAGAGAAATATTTTTTTTTTTTTGAATGTAGAGACGTTAATTTTGATATAAAACATTAAAACTGTAACTCGACTAATTCTCAAAACGTTCAAGGGTTTGAGTGATATATTATTGATTTATGTATAATGACAAAGAAAATTTTATGTATTATATTCAAAATAATCGACAACTGCTTCTGCCAAATATCTATGTATAGTAAATAATTTTGGCGGTTTACTTTTACTCAAATATATAGTTTATGATTAGAAGGAAAGAAACAAAATAAGTAAACAGAAAAATAGTTTTGAGCAAGGGCCCGTCCGACTGTGGTATGCTATTAACTTATCTTGACTTAACTTTTGATAATTCGATCATGATTTATCGAGGGGTATTATCACTTTTAATTTGCGCCAGAAACTATTTATATTTGGTAGCCGAAAAAATTTATAAAATTTATATAACATACAAAATATCTCTCTCTCTCTCTCTCTCTCTATATATATATATATATATATAATTATTATTTTTATAGCAACTATACAATATCATTTTTCTATTTATTAATGATTCTATCTGTTTAACCTGTCTAAATTTGGTCTAACTCATTTGCGTCAACTCATATTGAAAGGGAGTTATGATTAAGTTTCATCTGACGAATCATACATTATACCATGGATGGAAAACTTGTTATAAAATCGTCAAACAAAGAATTTATAACTTGCAAATCAAGAATCTGTCCATAAGAAATGCTTGGGATCTTTATAGAAAGCCGGATAGAGTTATTATTTATTTATTTTAATCGGTATACATGAAATATGTAATTATTATATACAATCATACATATATTATATATCTGCTGATCATTTTTAGTTTAAGTAGTTGGATTGACAATTATTGTTAATTATTTCTAATCTATTATTATAACATGTATATACTCTTTTTTTCTCTCTACTAGAAGCTCCTTCGATGCCTCGAACCCGTAACTCAAAGTTAGATGAAGATATTTTTTGCTTGAGCAATCCTCTCTTGCCGTACATGTTCATTTCAATTCATAGATCAAATTCCTTCTTTTTCTTTTGCTTTGTTTCTGTTGAAACAGGGTTACATAAAGATACATGATTGAGGTAAGAGCTATCTCGATAAAATTATGATTTTCAACATAAAAATCACCTAAATTCATTGTTGATTTAAGACACGTTGAAACATAATAAGAGCACAATAACCAAATACTTGAATTGATGAAGACAGAACAAACGATAGATCAAGATTTTACAAAATACATACATTTGGGATCCTATTACAAATAAGCAGGGATTATAAAAAATGGCGGTAATTTATATGTTGTTAATCTTAAGCAACACGCTTACGACCGTTATCCTGACTAATAGATATCTTTTTTTGATTTTCATCTAATGTTCAGTATTTGTATTGAAGCTCGACTCGCTGTTATAATTGATTTACAATGGTCAGGCAAGGAGATTTAAGTGAGGTGGGTTCGAGTAAAGAGACGGGTTGGGTCAGTTGGATATAATAGAGAGAAGGGCGGGTGTTTTTTAGAGCAATTAGACCGTGTCATATGTAATTTCTATTTTCTGATAATTTGAATATCAAAATACAATGGCAAGGGTACGAATAATACAAAAGTGAGACGAGAGATAAATATAGCTTATTGTTAGTAGTAAAGGTGTAAAATAGGCCCTTAACCGTATTGATAATTAGTTTAAAGGATACTCTTGGCCCTTAACAGATAATGATACTTGTTCAAGCAAACAAAAACATAAAATTTGAGCATTCACTTAGTAACAAAGATTCCTTTTCTAACAAATCAATGCCCAACAACAGAATCAAGAATATTCCATAACTGAAAGCTAGAAACCAAGAACTTTCAATGAGTGAGTCAGCCGCAACAGCATCGGCAAGCTCATTCTCCAAGAAATACATCACTTAGTACAGTCTCAGATCGCAAGGAGGCTGAAACAAACCTTAGAGCCTGCCAATCAATTATAAGCAATCTATCATAAATGCACTGCCATTGTTGAAAGAGCTCAACTTCCACATTGTAAAACCTTTTTACACTATTAGACTACGATGACCTACTAGGGATGGCAATGGGGCAGAACAAATGTAGCGCAGGACAGAGCAAGACGGGTTTAAATACTTTTACAAATTTTTTTGCAAAAAAAATGGTAAGGAGTTTTACCTTCATTAAAAAGGTTAAAATTGTAAAATTTTTATAGAATCTTGTAAAATGAAAAAAATAAAAAAGTTATAAAATGAAGGAAAGTCTAAAAAAGTGGCTTTTCAACAGAAATAGCATTTATGCTAAAAAAGCAATAAATTGGGGTGACTTATTTTAAATTTATTTTAAGCACATTTAAACTTTGTCAAATAATAAAAAAGCTAAACACCCTCTTAATACGGTAAAAACTTAAAAAATGCTAAATAGGACAGGACAGAACAGGTCAAAAGCTTAGCAGGTCACAGCTTACCCCGCCTACCATGCCCTGTCCTAAAGCCATCCCTAGACCTACAACAACTTGTTACTCTTATAACTAGTCCAATTTTCTTAGATAAAATATACTAAAGTAAATGACCTCCTAAACAGTTAAAATACATAAGTAGAGGTTCACTTCTTTACCTCATTAACGCCAAACTCCACAGTCCTTGCTTCAAGAAATACAGGATTATTGTACATAGTGAGCCTCGACAAGCCAGATATTATAGATAAAGGCATTACTGACAAATTATCATTTACCATATAGATGATTAGTCCTTTAACATAACCCTCATCACTATCCAAATGCTTATTTGGAGTAGCTTCAAACATGCTTGTAGGCTCTGTTACAATATAAATAATCACAGTAAGGACAAGCAGATAACGTGTTTGTTATAGTGATAAGAAGAAAAGGAAAAAAAAAAAAAAAGCAGAGAAATTAATCCTCCCTTTGTTTCAGTTTATGTTAACTTATTTTTTTTTTTATCCGTTCAAAAAGAATGAACCCCTTCTGAAATTGAGAATAATTTTAAACTTTCGATTCTATCCTCAGTGAGAAGCTTATATAGCCATACATAATTTGATATGTTCGGGTTCGAGCCATCGAAAGAGTCTGTTGCAGCAATGCAGGGTAATGCTGCAGATAATAGACCTTTGTGGTATGACCCTTCCCTGAACTTCGCGCATAGCGGAAGCATAGTGCACCAGATTGCCCTTTTACATATTTTGACATGTTTAACACCACAAGTTTTAAAAAAATTATAGCCACACAAATATTATGTCTTATTTAGTGCCACAAATTCTAAAAAACGCCATTTTTTTCTTATACCCAACGCTATGTCAAATACACATAAACTGAAACAAAGAAAGTACTACTAATACGACAAAAATCTACCGAATGCATAGAGGAAAAAAAAAATTACCGTGCAATAACTGCAAGGTTTCAGACCAAGATTTTGATACGTTTGCAAAGAGGAGTTCATCCTTTGTTTGATTGGAGTGCATGTAGGCTTCGTCTAGATTTTTAACACTTTGGTATATATTTCCAATTGAGCCAACCATAGTTCTTATCCTTCTATCACTACTAGTTCGGTTGATAATAGTTCCAATTGGAAGTTGAAGTAAGCTGATCAGGAAACAAAAGAAGTCCTTTCCAGCTTCAGCAAAGAGGACTCTTTTGGCTTTATTGTCAACTATAAGTTTCACACTGCAGTTTTCTCCTGCCAAAAACTTAATAAGTAAGGTTTCTATTGCATTCTGTTTTAGTACTACAGTCAGACTATCTATAACATCACGGATATATAATAATCACACATTATAAAAATTAAATTTTTTTCGAACCACTTTTCATGCTATGATATAATATATATTCTTTATAACAGTATTTTATTATAACAATTAAAAAAAATTAAAACAAATAATACTGTTATAGAGAAGTTTGACCGTAATTTTTAATTAGAAAAAAGGTTCTGCTATATTGGGGATAAAGGAAGGAGATGGTTGAATGTTGATAGTGACTTTAAGCTCAAGCAACCAGGATGGAACTTTTGACACTACTAGAAATCAGGCATTTAGAGACCAAACATTAGCGACCAAAGTTGGTCTGCCACAAAAAGCGACCAACTTTGGTCGCCAACATAGACGAAAAAAATGAAATTTTTTTTTAAATAAAATAGCGACCATTATTGGTCGCCAACTGGTCGCTGATGTGTTCAACATTTTGACCGGACTGGTCAAACAAATCCGGTCAAAGAAAATTCAAAAATAGCGACCAACTTTGGTCGCCAACTGGACCCACGTTCAATATTAGCGACCAAAGTTGGTCGCTTTTGTTGAATATTAAATTAAATCAGAAATTAAATTGGCGACCAAATTTGGTCGCTTAGTGGAAGGAATTTTATGGTGACATAAGCGACCAAAGTTGGTCGCTTCCATGAATATTAAATTAAATCAGAATTTCATTTGGCGACCAACTTTGGTCGCTTCTCTGAGGAAATTTTATGGTGCCATAAGTGACCAAAGTTGGTCGCTTATCTGGAAAATTAAAATAAATTAGATTTTCATTTGGGGACCAACTTTGGTCGCTAATAGAAAGTATATATGTTAGTGACCAAAGTTGGTCGCTTTCTTGTTAATATTTTACCAAAGTGTATAAATATATTACTAATATATATATATATATATATATATATGTATATATAAATATATATATAACTATATATATATATAGTTATATATATTTATTTATATAAATATATTATACAGTTTTATTTATATATATACAATACATTATATATATATATATTTATATATATATAAGACTATACATATATAAGAACATAACTATACATATATAAGAACATGAATACATGTATAAGCATGAATACTAAGTGTAGTATATATACTAAGTGTATTTCATATACTAAGTGTATTGTATAGTGTATTATGCAATATACACTATACTCTATATATAGTATAGCGTACTATATATCAAGTTATATATGTATATGTATACTAAGTGTATTGCATATACTAAGTGTTTATATATATATAACTTGATATATATAGGATGTAGTATATAATTATACACCCAACGATACACTTAGTAGACGCAATACACTTAGTATATGAAATACACTACTATATTATACTATATATATAAAAGCTATATTCGATATACTTTTAGCTAATGCACT
>MCJB01048714.1:0-12066 GCA_002018475.1 Nicotiana obtusifolia
ACGACAACAGCTTCGGCTGAATCCCAGAGCCTATGCTTTTCCTTCCTCTCCTCTTTCCGTTCACTCTTTTCTCTGTTTTTTTTCTCTCAATATTTCAGACTCGTGTTTTTTTTAAAAAAAAAATGGAACCTTACTGTTTTTTTTCGTTTTCTTTCTTCTTACTCTAAAAAAAATTCGACTTCAGACAAGCTTTCTCCCAGAAAAATTTTCGATCCCCAACAATGAAAACCACTGAAGCTATTTATAGGAAACCTCCCCATGCACCCTTTTCCCCAAAAAAACCCGAAAAATGAAACAAAAATCAGAAAATCCAAAACCCTTACCTCTGTCCGGAAATTGCTTTTTCAAACCGAATCCGGGCCAAATGGAAGGCGAGGATCAATTGAGAATTGATCTACGGCCCCCATTTGTTCCGGGTGTGGTCCCAAATAGTGCCAAAACCCTTAAGGGTACGAGTTTCATCAGAGTTTGTTAGGGCCGTAGTACGTGGGGGAAAGGGGGGGGACCACGGACGAGTTGGGGTTTCAACTCGTCCGATTTTGGGTGAGTTGAGCGGCGGTCAGTGGTGGCAGTAGATGGGGTGCGGCGGAGGGTATTTAGGTTAGGGTGGAAGAGGGATTAGGTTTAGGGTTTGTTTTAAGTGAGAAAGGGGGTGCTTTTGGATTAAAAGAGGGGTAAGGAGAATTGGGCCGGTCCATCATTTAAGAGCAATTGGGCCAGGTTTAATTTTAAGCACTGGCCCAGTCCAGTTCCTCCTCTTTTATTTCCTTTTCTAGCTCTTTTATTATTTATTAATTAATTTTGACCGCTAAAAGGCTTAAAATTAAAATCCTAATTTACCTAAGATGTGAAATTAATCTAAATACTTATTTATAAAAGTTATACATCTAAAAACCTTTGAATCTAAGAATTGAAGATTAAATTATAAAATGAATCATTTTTATGGTTTTCAATTTATGTAAAACAATTAGTTACTAATTCAATCATAAAAAATGTAAAATAAATCCTAAAATGCAATGCATGATATTTTTTGGTATTTTTATTAATTAATTAATTAATAACTAGATATGAGTAATTAAAATCTAATAGAATTCCTAGAGTGGCCAACAATCAATTAAAAGATATTTATTGATTTGATTTTTTTTTTATAGGAATATTTTGGGCATGACAAAAATCACGTGCTCACACCTGCGACCTTCGCTTCTGCAAAACATGGTCGCATCTGCGAGACAGCCTTGGCCAGCAGTGGCCACTTTTGCGATGCCCAGGTTCACTCCTACACATGAGGAACCGCTTTTGCGACCAACTCCACCCTTCCCCGAGCACGCGCCTGCGTTCCCTTATGTGCAGGTGCAATGACACCAGTAGCCAAAAATTTCAGCAACATCAACAAGAATCCAAACGATCCGAACCCCGTCAAAAATTCATCTGAGCCATTCGGGACCTTGTTCGAATATACCAGTAAGTCTCGTAGCATAACACGGACTTACTCGAGGTCTCAAATCACACTTAACAACATCGAAACGATGAATCGCACCTCGATTCGAACTTAAATGAACTTTAGACTTTCAACTTCCAAACTCACGCCAAACATATCAAATCAACCTGGAATGAACCCAAATTTTGCATACAAGTCCCAAATGACATAAGGAAGCTATTCCAATTCCGGAATCCCAATCCAAATCCGATACCATCAAAGTAAACTCCACCTCAAACTCATGAACGTTCCAAACCTTCAAATTTCCAACTTCGTCAATTAGCGCCGAATCCTTCTAGAAATATCCAAATGTAAATCCGGTCATATGCCTAAGTCCAAAATCACCATCCGGACCTAACGGAGCCCTAAAAACTTCGTTCCAGGGTCAAATTCACAAAAGTCAAACTTGGTCAACTCTTCTAACTTAAAGCTTCAATCATGAAATTCATTCTTCCAAATCAATTTCGATTAACCTGAAAATCAAAACCGATGATTCACACAAGTCATAATACATCATACAGAGCTACTCATGCCCTCAAACTATCGAGCGAAGTGAAAATGGTCAAAACGACCGGTTGGGTCGTTATATCCTCCCCCACTTAAATATACGTTTGTCCTCGAACATGCCGAGAGTCGTTCCAAAGCCATCAAAGCCGTGCATCCTTACTATGCACATACTCGGGGGTGATCCCACATCACCCTATTCCATATAGACCTGGAAACACAACATAATTGAAGATTATTAATTTAACCCTATCCTGCAAACCACAAGAATCCAATTTCCAACATTCAGAATTTCTTATAAGACCCGAATCTCGCATCTACATATTGTATAAGTCTGAAGAAGCTGTATCAAGCCATAACCATAACCCAAGATATAATCACATGATATATTGCATAACTTATATACTTATAGCAATAACTTCTAACCACGATAATTGCTCAAAACAAACCCAGTACTGGTAATAAACCTCATATTTCGGGTATATCGTAGAAATTTTTTGAAAGACAAGAATCAAATAATTTTCTGTGGTGAAAAAATAAAATAAAACCACGTTCAAAACCTTAGTACACTGCCGATGATCGAAGAAACACGCAGAAACTCATAACTACTCATAGGATCAACAAGTCATGGAGCTCTCTCTCGTCCAACAGGAACCATAGTCTAAATTCTAATTTGACCTCCGATATTATTCCTCCATACATACTGCAGTCAAATTCGATAGTACCTAATCTAGGTCCAATGACCTTATCTTGTCAAACACAACCGTTTTATTGACATATAACACCAATACAACCTAGAGCCACAAATCGTGCAATCCGCACACCAAAACACAATAACTCGATGTACCCAAAAATAAAAAATGACTCAAATGAGAAAAATCGTCTCGCAAGCTCAACAAGTACCACCACAACCGCAATACATGAACCCATCTTAAAACTGGTCCACATGAAATAGCTCAAGTCACAATGCTCAAAATCAACAACCATGCGCAATTTGACATGAAGTAACCAAGGTGCATGACTGTAACCACGGAGAAAAAAATAACACAATATACCATAACCTGAAAAGGCCATAACCAAGGTACAATCAACCATTCCGCATCTCAATAACCATTTCGCTCGAATTCCGCTTCAAGACCCACTCAGAATCGCAGTATGTGTGCGTATAACCAACAAATCACCGTCCCTTGTGTCATAGAAGAGTAACTCATAGAACATACCAGATACAAATAAGATCAATTTTAACCGAATGGCACATCCCTCAACTATAGCAGTACGGAGTCAACCAATCCGACCCAGTATAGAATACACACCCTCATTAGGCCTACCAATGAGCTCCCAAATCAACTTTGGTCGTCCCTAGTTGGATTAATAGCTTTCCAAAAGTCCACATGACTAACCATAGTACGTGCAACCATATAGCTAACTTTGGCCACATCTTCACAGTTTGCAACCCCGAAACAATTTGTTTCCAAGAACTCCTAGTCTCCAAATCCATTGAACACATGAATCACCATAACTGATCCCAACGCCACCACGCGAATGATTAACACATCTCTCATGCAAAATCATCCCAACGAGTGATATTTCTATAATTCTTTTGTGCCACATAGCAAAATCTGAATATCAGTAGTCGATCAACCAGGCGAGTACCACAATACCAATGAAGCATCCGTAAGTCTGAACACAGTGCACCTTCTTAAATGTGCACCCTTCTCAGGAATTACCAAGTAGTTATAACATTCATCTATATATATGAAATTGTCCATGCTGTCCAAAATTCATCACCTTCCCCTCCGAATCCAGACCATGACCTTGCACATGCAAATCTCAATCCCACATAACACACCACATCTATCATGCCATCACAGGAACGGTACGAAAACCTCGTAATCAACTCTGAGTCGCAAGCAAACTACATACTCAATTGGCCAGGAACCTTCCATTTAATCTCATCCAGGAGAAAATCGCAATATGCAACATGTTCCTTACCCCGGCAAGAAATATACACCTCTAATCATGGTAGAAATCCTCGAGAGGACTTTGAAACCCATTTGCACTTAATCAAGCCATCAGAACTGAATCTCTCTAACTCAACTAAGCCATGAAGGACGCCAAATCCAAGAGTATTGCCACCGAGCATCTGTATAGACTCAATACATCTTAAGTGCCCAAAGAACCGGTCATATCTATTACCTTGCTGATCCAACCTACTACCAAGCTGTACTATTTCTTTGAGTTCCTTCTGAATTACCTTCAAGGTGACACCTTTTATTGCCAGAACACCATGATCCTTAACCAAAAGTCACCCCACGAGATCCTAAAATAAAATCGCACCGCCCTAAGGTCTATAAGCCGTTGTATTCCCTCTTAAGTACCCCAAAAGTACCGCAACTGATACCCATTTTGAAGAGACATTATGTGAATCTATAGCCATTTCCCTCTACCTTCCTGATATCGAAATGTAAAATACATAATGACATTCCGTGAGTCTCGACACCATCCAATGTAAATCTCAAATCTTAGCCATATGCTAATCTGGAAAAACTCACAATTGCTACATATAAATCTTGAATCCATTAGATCCTTCTCTAGAGTCATCCATTCTACTCCAATCTCAATTGCGTCGCCCAAACAGGCCAAATGACTGTGCCCCATTAGCACAACAACACCCAAAGAATTATCCATACCTTTAAGCACCCGAGCAATTTCCTACTTCACGAGTACTACATATTTCAGGAATAACAACTCAATCATCCCATGATTCCCATATACTCATAAAGTGTAACATAACCCGTATTCAGAAATTTCTTTTCTTTAGTCATCCTCAAACTCAACCTCTACAAGTCATAATCGGTCCACAAGTATGCCTCAGACCAAAACCAGTATAACACGCAACCATGCAATCAAATTGTCGATAGCAGACTCCCCCACTTAGCTCAATGCCATAGAATAGAACATCTGATAACTTACTATACCCATACTCTATTACTGCCATAATACTGTACGGAGATTCAACTAAATCCTTCATACTCTCATATAACACAAACCATATAGTACCTCAAATCATCTACTCACACATCCATATGGCGATCAAGTCAACTTTATCAACCAAATTCAAATTCAAATCTCAACACATATACCCCGCTGGTAGAAAGAAACTCTCCACACAACATTATAAGGATTACACCAACGTAGATTACTCCGCAGGAGATAACCCACCTGCTTAGCCTCAAATTGGCATCTTGTTATACCCTTTCGCAACCATGATTACTACTCCATCGCTTAATCTTCCTGAGTCTGAACTCACAGCAAGACATGAAAACTACTTCGCTCCACAATTAAACAACATGAAAAATCTTTCAACACACTCATAACTCTAGACTATACATCACATTAAGACAGAAATCAAGCACTTAATAGTCCTTTTCACATCCTAAACAAACTCTTCCCGCCATATTCAAATCATCTAAACACATCCAGCAATCACATCATACTCATCATATGGCCATCCAGCCACTTATTGAGTCACAAATTCAGCTCATAGGGATGCTATTGGACATATAAGTCCCAAAAGTATGCACTCACACAACTGAAATCCCGTGCTCAAGCTACGATCAAAACTCAGCCTCAAGACCTCCAGACTGGCCCATCACCAACACAAAGAAAACACATCTCGCACCTCCTCTATAGTATCCACATCATCGATACATAGCTGATACTGAGCGCTCACATGCGCATACAAAAGCATGGAAGGAAATTCAAAGAGTTACACTTCAAGGTGAATTAATAACGCACGATAAGGAAAGAAAGATGGGAAGTTTATCCTAAATGCCTGTAGCCTCTCGAAGATACGTATGGACGTCAACATACCGATCCGCAAGAATCTACTAGACACTTTCTCATGACTTATAGAAGCTATGAACCTAAAGCTCTAATACCAACTTGTCACGACCTAAAATCCAAACCGTCGTGATGGCACCTAACCAAACCCGCTTGGTAAGCCAATTAACAATATAACATAACATAATAACACTAATGTGAATCAAAGATTAGATAACTAAATTTTATACAACTCCTCAAGCACTAGTAATACAAATCATGAGCTTCAAATATTTAGAATTTACAAGCTGGTATGAAATAATGTACATCATATGTTTGAACTATACAGGAAAAGATAAAAATTCTAAAGCTACCAAGATCTAAAGGCAACTATGATCGAAATGCAGATACATCTTCAAATCCAGTTCCTACCGTGCACAGCAACATCAGCATCCAATATCTACACGCAAGGTGCAAAAGTGTAGTATGAGTACAACCGATCCCATGTACTCAATAAGTAACAAACCTAACCTTAGGTTGAAAGTAGTGACGAGCTGCGACAAGGGTCAGGGTCCATCTCCAATAACAAACAATAATTCATAACAATATGATAAAGATGGTACAAGAAATAATTCAGCTTGTTGTTACAGAAAGTAGGCATGCTTTTTAAGTATAACAGAAGATCCTAGATTTTTCACCAAAAACCTCAAAAATATTCGAATAAGTTTGGAAATGGTGATTTTCCAAAAAAAAAAAAGTAAAAACCTTTCAACAATAAACAAGATATTTCATTTTCAGATAGCATGAGGATAATACATCTCTATGCCTACATGTCAATATACAGGTGAAATCATGAATGTCACCAAAACCAGGTAGCATGAGGAAATGCATCTCTATGCCTGTATCTCAAATACGCATGTCAAATGCGATACATCTCAATGATGAACTCATGTACTCACACTCTCAGATTACTCAATCATTCTCGTATTCTCAGCGTCATGCTCAATACTCAGCTCACTTAGTCACTCAGTACTGTACAGGGCATATCCAGCCCAAACATAATAACTGCTAGTAACCGCGCTCACTAGGGGTGTGCATACTCCGGAAAGGCTCCTTCAGCCCAAGAGCTATAATCTGCACGGACAAATCACATGCTATAATATCAATATCTGGATCTACACGGACAACTCATATGTTACACGGATAACTCACGTGCTATAGTATCAATATCTGGATCCGCACGGACAACTCGCGTTCTATAGTATCAATATATGTATCCGCACGGACAACTCACGTGCTATAGTATTAATATTTGGGTCCGCACGGACAACTCATATGCTGCATGGGCAACTCACGTGCTATAGTATCAATATCTTCACAATCAGGCCCTTAGCCTCACTCCGTGATCAATCTCTCCAGTCTATCGGGCTCACAACACTCATGCTAAGCAGCCCAAGTCAATGATATGAGATGCGATAATATACAATAACAGAGACTGAGATATGATAAGTAATGATGAATACGACTAAGTACATAACTGCAATTAATCAAATAACTCAACATCAAGGAATGACCAATGTGGGTCCCAATAGAGCTAGCATATAGCCTAAACATGATTTCTAGCATAAATTACAGCTCAAGTTCTCTAACACAAAAAAAAATGTTCGAACAAGGTAGCTGCACAATTCCATATCGAATAAATCACAATTACTACGGTGCACGCCCACACGCTCGTCACCTAGCATACGCGTCACCTCTACATCAATCACATAGCACGTAATTCAGGATTTCATACCCTCAGCACCAAGTTTAGAAGTGTTACTTATTTCGAACAAGCCAAATCCAATACCAAGCAAGCCAAATAATGCTCCAAAAATGCCATCCCACGCATACCGACCTCTGAACGACTCGAAACTGGCCAAAAGAAACTCAAATACATCAAATAATGCCTAAGGAACCAATTCAAATGATAAAGGTCGAATCCTTAATCAAAATCCCAAAATCAAAAGTCAAAATCGGGACCGCACCTCAGAACCCGACAAACTTACAAAATTCGACAACCTAGTTAATTACGAGTTCAACCATACCGATTTCATTCAAATCCGACTATGAATCAATGTTCAAAACTCAAAATTTTGCTTTATGAAATTTTAGACAAAATCTCCTAATTTCCTCTTTAAATTTCATCCATCATTTTGCCAAAAATGAAGATAGATTCGCGAAATATAATTAAATTGAGTGTAGAACACTTACCCTAATCCTTGTGATGAAATTTGCCTCCAAAATCGCTTCATTCTGAAGTCTATAGCACAATATGTGATAAAATGGCCAACCCTCAAACTTAAAGCATTCTGCCCAGCGTTTCCTCATTTGCGAACAGTAGGTCGCACATGCGACCTTTGCTTCTGCGAAACAAGGTTGCATCTGCGAGACAACCTTGGCCAGCAGTGGCCGCTTCTGCAATGCCCAGGTTTGCTCCTGCGATGGAGCTTCTGCGCACAATGAACCGCTTCTACGAAGCCTCCCCAGCCAGTCTTTCCCTAGGTCACTTTTGTGACCAACTCCACGTTTCCGCTAGCACGCACCTGCGGTACCTTATGCACAGGTGTGAAGACACCAGTAGCCAAAAATTTCAGCAACATCAACAAGGCTCCAAACGATCCGAACCCCGTCCGAAACTCATCGGATCCATTCGGGACCTCGTCTGAATATACCAATAAGTCCCGCAGCATAACACGGTCCTACTCAAGGCCTCAAACCGTACATAACAACATCAAAATGAAGAATCGCACCTTGATTCGAACTTAAATGATACCATCAATACGTATCAATATAAGTCCCAAATGACATTACGAAGCTATTCCAATTCCTGGAACCCCAATACGTATCTAATACCATCAAAGTCAACTCCAGGTCAAACTCATGAACTTTCCAAACCTTCAATCAACTTTGCCAATTAGCGCAGAATCCTTCTTAAAATATCCAAATACAAATTCGGGCATACGCCCAAGTCCAAAATCACCTTCCGGACCTAACGGAGCCCTCAAAACTTCGTTCCGGATTAAATTCACAAAAGTCAAACTTGGTCAACTCTTCTAACTTAAAGCTTCAATAATGAAATTCATTCTTCCAAATGGGTTCTAATTAACCTGAAAACCAAAACCGACGATTCACACAAGTCATAATACATCATACAGAGCTACTTATGCCCTCAAACTACCGAGCGATGTGTAAATGCTTAAAATGATCGGTCGGGTCATTACAATACCATAAACCCAAGGAATTTTTTCGATCCAACCCTAAATACGTACTTCTCGGGGGTTCAGCTTCATATTGTATTTCTTTAATATGTCAAAGGTTTCATACAAATGTTTCAAATGGTCCTCTGCTTGCAGGGACTTGACTAACATGTTGTCAATATAAATTTCTATTGATTTTCCTATCTGTTCTTCGAACATCCGGTTGGCACCGATGTTCTTTAATCTGAATGACATTACGTTATAACAATAGGTGCCGAATTTAGTCATAAAAGAAGTTTTTTCTTGATCGTCTGGGTCCATCCGAATTTGGTTGTACTCGGAATAAGCATTGAGAAAATTGAGTATCTCGTACTCGGCAGTTGCGTCGATCATCAGATCGATGTTAGGCAAAGGAAAAGAATCCTTAGGGCACACTTTGTTCAAGTCTTTATAATCTACACACATCCTTAGCTTATTTCCTTTTTTAGTCACTACCACTACGTTAGCTAACCAGTCTGGGTACTTAACTTCCCGGATGGACCCTATTTTAAGGAGTTTAGATACCTCATCCTTGATGAATGCATGATTGATCTTGGACTAAGGTCTCCTCTTCTGTTTAACTGGGTGAAACTTTGGGTCCAAATTAAGCTTATGAGTGGTTACCTCCGACGGGAATCCTGTCATGTCAAGATGGGACCAAGTGAAACAAGCTACATTAGCTTTAATAAAATTAATGATTTTTTCCTTGAACCCGGGGGTTAACCCTGTGCCTAGATATACCTTTCAATATGGCAGGTGTTCGATCAATGTGATTTGCTCCAGTTCTTCGGGTGTCGATTTGGCGGCGTCGGTATCATCAGGAGTTATGAATGATCTCAGAACTCCGTAATCATCCTCCTCCTAGACTCCTCGTTCCTCCAGTCCGGCCGGGACCAGCGTCGGTGGTTGCTATTTAATCGGCCTTTCTGGTTGGCTCCATGCTCCTTAATGTCGAGACGACGAGCATCAAGAGTACTTCATCGACTGCAAACATCTCCTTTGCAGCCAGTTGTTCTCCGTATACTGTCTTGATTCCTCCTAGCGTAGGGAACTTCAACGCCTGGTGCAAGGTCAAAGGTACCGCCATCATATTGTGAACCCATGGTCTTCCGAATAGAGCGTTATATCTCATATCCCCTTCGATCACATAGAACTTTGTTTCCTGGATGGTCTCAGTGGTGTTCACTGGTAGGGTTATCTCTCCTATAGTGGTTTCGCACGCCATGTTAAATTCGTTTAATACCCGGACTGCTTGCTCTATTTGGTCTAGTAATCCCAACTGCTCTGCTACCCTCGATCTGATGATGTTGGCCGAGCTACCTGGATCAAGTAACACACATTTAAATCAAGATTTATTGATAAGTACGAATATTACCAGTGCATCATTATAAGGTTGTACGATGCTCTCGGCATACTCATCATTGAACAAAATGGTTCCCTTCGGGATATAGTCCTGGGTGTGGTTTTACCTCGTATTAGATATTTTAGTGAATTTTATAATCGACCCTAGAGGGACATCGACCCCTCCAATGATCATGTTGAAGTTCCTCTTATTTAGTTTGTTTGTTGGCATCCCTATTTCTGAAGTGGTTTTTGGCTCGATCATTTAGAAATTATCGTAGGGTCGGACTGCAATGATCGAGGCCACTTGGTATCCTTGATGCGCCCGATGGCTGATACAACATTGTCATCATCGACAATGAAGTTATATTCCGACAATATTGGTGCCTCCTTGGCCCCAAGTGGCCTGTCGAAACCATTTTTGCTCATTAGACCTTGCTATTGGGCCCTCCATCTATTCTCTTTTCGTTCCTTGTAGGGTGATGCCTGGACCCGTTTCCCCTTCGATCTCTGTTGTATGGTTGATATCAGTATTAGATCGATCTTGGTTCATGAGCGACGACTCTCTTAGACCTATCGTCGGCTCTAATGGGATAAACGGACCCAGAAGGGACTTCGAGTTGGTCGTCCTCAACTCTGATTTTCGATTGGTATCTATTGTGGACGTTAGCCCAAGTTACTACCGGATACTCTACCAAATTTTATTTTAGCTGTTGTGAAGCCAAGGAGCTTCGGGGCTTAAGTCCTTGAGTGAATGCCTGAATGGCCCAATCATTGGCAACCAGAGGCAGGTCCATTCGTTTCATCTGAAACCTCGACACGAACTCCCTAAGCATCTCGTTATCTCTTTGTTTAACTTTGAAAAGGTATGATTTTCTGGTTTTGATCTTGATGGTCCCAACATGTGCCTTCACAAAAGCATCTGCAAGCATAGCAAACGAATCAATAGTATTTGAGGGTAAGCTTCTTTTGGCAAAGATTTTCCAAATTTTTTTAGCAAAACCGACTCAATTTCGTCATCTTCGAAGTCGTTCCCCTTGTGGAACATGTATAGAGGAGGTCACATGCTCATTTGGATCTGTGATTTCGTTGTACTTTGGAATATCGGGCATACAAAACCTCTTCGGTATCGACTTCAGTGCGGCACTTAGAGGGAAAGGCTTTTGGATAAACTTCTTGGAATCCAGCTCCTTTAATATTGGAGGTGCTCCCGAGATTTGATCGACCCTAGAGTTATATGTCTCCACCTTTTTATAGTTGCCTCAAGTTTTCTTTAACCTTATTTCACCTGCTTCGTCAATGCTTCAAGCATTTTCATTATCTCGAGGTTGGCCCCGGGCTCAGCTTCACCTGATCTCTCGGTGGTTTGCTTGTTTCTTCGGGTGTTCTCCCGGGACCGTTCGCGCTCGACCCTACCAAGAGGGTGGCCTTGATTTTGTAGATGTGGTATAGCTGCATGTTGAGCCTGGATTAGCCGCAAGTTTATCCCATCACCTTCGCTTTTGGGCCTTTATCGAACTGTAGGTCGAGGGCCTCCACGAACATTGTTTTAGGGGTCAGTTGGCAGGTGGGCGTCAATAGCAATCTGTGTATTGGCATTGATTGGGCTGGCAGCTGGGACTTCGTTGGGATCGGGGGGGGGGG
>MCJB01048714.1:13282-58829 GCA_002018475.1 Nicotiana obtusifolia
AGGGGGTGTGAGAGGAATAGGATATAGGTGTGGAGGGTAGAAGACCTGGTCAATTCATTTGAACATGTCCAGATTAGGACATAATCCAGTATTAAGACCTTACCGGACAAATACTGGGGCTACGGTACAATAATAAAACAATAATATATAATACAATAGTTTAGCTTCTATATAAAAGAAATTTAAACTAGCGGAACAGGTATAATTAACTATAGGTAACTATCAATAATTAGTAATGCTTATTACCTGGAAAATAAAACACATTACATATTACAAGAAGTTAAAACACATCAATAGTACTATAAATTCTCTACATCATCGTCGATATATATAAAACTAAATCAAATATGATAATAAAATGGAAACTAACTACTGTCACATTCAGAAGATGAATAGAGATGTCATCCCACCAAACATTTCAATAAGAATCCAAGATGATAGTACGTACTTTTTAAATTAAGTTCTGTTATTGACTGATGACTTAAATTCAGATGTTCAAGTTGATAATCTAAGTCGGTAGTACGTACTTTTAAAATTAAGTTCTATACTACTTGGAATTTGAAATTTTGATATATAATTTCATATATTCTGTCAGTCTTAATCATGTTTAACCTATTCTTTAAGCCAAATATCAACATTTATTTAATCAGTTCATTGCTTACTTAAGAAGTGACCTTAATATCGACACGTCCAACTTCTGATTGCCAAAATAAATGTTAGTTATACATATTAATAACTCAATTACATCCCTATTAGTAACTTAGACCACGAAATATAGTTACAGTAGACTTCTAAAACAAAAGACAAATATATGGGAACTTGCAATCAAACTAACCAACAAAAATAATGAAGACATACAAATAATACGTGCATGGGATAAATATTTTTCATCCAACTCTAATATCCTTTTCCTCCAATGTCTCTAATCTGAATTTGACTTCCTAAAGTAACTTTATGCGTATATGGTCCGCAACACGAAGATATTATAGTAGCCTCCCCTACAACTACTTGTCTATGATATTACAGATTTATAGTAGTCTCTTTCTTCTTTTCCTACAGACTTGTCTATTTTGCTTCTATTGGTTACTGTAGAGGCTGGATCAAAATTTGAAGTTTATGAATTTAAAATTTTAATTCTTTTAAATTATTGGGTTTTGAAATAATAATTTATATATATTCTATAAATTTCATAAGATAAATATAAAATTTGCATAAAAGCTACCCGTAAGCAAAGGGCTACATTGCAGCTTACTAATATTTTTATATAAGCATGTAGCATCTAGTATCCTAAGGTGATGCATTTCTCTTGTTCCATTTTCAGTTAGACACATACTATATTTATTGCATGCATGACTTGTTTGATGCTATCCCACATGACTAATTTTCTTTGATTGAAGAATTTCCTATTAGGAGTAAAATATATAGAGTCTCTTTTTTTGCTTATGCATATCGCATCATAATTTAATGTATTTCAAATGGTCTAGTCTGATTGTTACGAGAGAGAAGCGGTGCCTGCTACCTAGCTTATGGGGAATTGAATAATTAAATATGACGGTTCTGAGCAGTTTATAAGTTCATTTCCTTCTTTCACTTCATGTGAGACGTAACTTCAAGACGAAGCCTCTATACTTCTTGTGTGAAATTCATTAGGGTCGACCATTGACTATCTCGATATTTGAATGTCAAAAGGTTATTTCAAAGCCCCTGCACCTGTACGACTATTGACTATTTAAGTTTTATGCATTAATGCCGTAAATTCTTTATAGAACCAGGTCGACCACTTATTACGTAATTCTTTTATATATATTAATTGATAATCTGATAAAACTTATAAATATAGCTTTTGATAAGAATTAAATAAAAAATAGAACCTAAGATATTATCATAGGTTAATATTAACTAGCACAATGATATTATACGTAACTTACATCCGCATAGTAAACACTATTTACTCTAGAGAATATATATCTAACCATAGAAAGCAGTAATCATCTTGTCATCGAAATTAAAACTCCTAGTGTTACAACTCAAATTATGATCATTTATCCGCTGGATTATCCCCTAATATTATTGTGGAGAGGGTCAAAAATTTCCTCTTAGAAAGTTGGGATTGCCAAACTATTTTCATAACGCAGGTTTGAAAATCGCAGCAAATAGCAGATAAAAAATTGAGTTTTTTTTTTTAATGGAATCTCTTCCGAATTAAGAGGATTTATTGTGATGACCCAAAGGGTTATCACTTGTTTTAGATTGAATTCAGTGTTCCGAGGCTTAAAAACCTCTATTTTACCTCACCTCGATTTGCATATGCAGTCTATATAATTTTTCAGAACGTTTTTATGTGGAAAGAATTAAAATGTGAAATAAGCTTTAAAACTCAAGTGAGTTGACTTTCCATCAATATTTTTAGTAGACGGATCGGTATAAATGTTTTGATTGTTCAAGTAGATCCGTATCGTGATTTAGGAATTGGACGTTTGCCCGGAATCAAATTTTGAGGTCCCGAACTCAAGTTATAGCTATTTAATGAAAAAAAAAAACAATTGCATAAAGTGGGTAAAATTGTAAAATTTAGAATTTTTCTTATAATAGAACTCCAAAATCAAGGAACATTTTAGAAAATCACTGCCATTGTAAACGGGAATCATACCTTATTTGTAGTGCATTCTAAGTTAGTTACCACTTACAACTCTATTTCCTCTTTACGAGGAAAAAAAAAAAAACTAAAGCTAATTGTTTATTGTTGGACGAAGCATAAACAAGTTATTAAGGAATCATTTACAGAAGGGGTTTTGGACAAAATCGAGGATTCCTCTTCTGATTTTCGGTTTTAACTTTCTTGTATAAAAAAAAAATTATCAAAAGAAAATTCTGTTTCTTCTCACTACAAAAATGGTTTAAGACTTGGATTTCTATGGTGTTGCGGTGACGGAGTTGATTTCGACTATCCGTTTCCGAGTTCGAGGTCGTGGATAAAAGTTTTAGTCGCCGGCTTCATTTTCTCACTCAAATTCCGGTAAGTATCCGGTCTAACCTTAGCTTGAGAATTAAGAGTTGTGTACTTTATATAAATTGCTTCTTGTTGAGTACGACGTATAGGCATGGTGACGAGTATCTATACGTCGGTGTTGAGCATGACCGTGAGTGTTCTTAGTTTGAGCCTTTCATCGTGTGGCTGTAATGGTTATGTATAAAAGTAGAATTTCATGTTAAAATGAGTCTTCTATTGCATGGGTGCAAATTTATGGTATAACAGATAGAGTGCTAATGGAATAAAATATGCTCAATCAAAAGAAATGGTCGGATTCATTCTTCTATGTTGCAGCCGTGTAATATATATATATATATATATATATATATATATATATATATGAAAACTTAATAGTCGAATTCTTTAAAGTTTGTTATTTACCAAAGGTAACAGTATATTCTTTACAATTTATATACATTGTAAGGGACTCAATTAAGCGCCTTTAATTCAGGGATTAGGGCATTAAATTAAAGATGTTAATTACACCCTTTTTTATTTCGCTTTCGCTGTATTTTTCATTCCGAATTCGTCGGAGGAGATTGAATAAACAAAAGAAAGGTCGCCTGAGTAATTTTCTACCCAGACTCAAAGTTCTCGGAGCATTTTACGATCAGATTTGAAGGTTTCTTAACCCTCTTACTCTATTTTTTGTCGATGCTCAAGAAGAAAAGAAGATCACTTGAGGTTTCTCATAATCGGAGATTGAAATCGTAGGCTCCGATTTGAGTTTGATGAAATTGGTTGAATTAGGCACTGAATTTGTTGATTCGGGACTCAAAGTTGAAAATTTGGTTTTAAAGTGAAAGAATCCACCTACAAAATCGAATAGATTGGAGAGAAATTACCTTCAAAATCGAAAAAGATCAACTTTACGCCGGCAACCCTTTTTCTGCCTCTCTTCTTCACTCTTGTCGGGAAAAAAAATTCGCTCGCCCTCATCACCACTGACAGTGAGTTACCAGAACAACTATTATATAAATTTTGATAAATTTAATATATCTATAACGACATATAATTTAAATATAAATTTCATTTAACTATTAACACATTATACAATTTATTTACTATTTATTTACAATATTCATATAACAAAAATACAACTATAATAAAATACAATTTCATACAATTTTAATATAATTTTGATACATACATACAACTATTTATAATAGAGAGTATTTATAACTTAAATACAAATTTCATACAACTATTCATACACTACACAACTTATTTATAATGTATTTACAACTTTCATACAACATTTATACAAGAAAAACTGCAACTACAATAGAATATAATTTAAATATAATTTTCATACGAGTATAATACAATTTTAATATAATTTTCTTATATATATATTGTATGTAATGTATTTTTCTTCTTCCCCGTCGAGTTTTAATCTATATATCCATCCAAGATCAATTCTAGTCTTCACCAAATATACTCAAAATTGAGATATAAATTATAAAGGTTATTTTCAATCTTTTGTAACAACACATAATCCAAACAAATAATATTAACTCGAAATCAAGTCCAAAGCTTCAAACTTTTTTAATGGTTGTCAATGACGGGGTCAAACACCCTAAAATTTTATGAATTGACAATTTCAATTCGAACAATAATTGAATAATTTCATTTATTAAATAATTGATAAAAAAAAGGGTAATCAGTAAAAGTTTCTTTCTTTTTGTGTTATTTTACTTAAGTTTTTTTGTTCGCGAGTTTACAAATTAGAAGAAAAGAAAAGGTAATAAAATCGAGTTACGATGACAATTGTAACTTATAGTGCGATTCGAATAATTTTGACAGCTAGGCTTTTCGTCTAGGACGTCATTGCCATTAGTTAATTAGATATCAACTCTGTTTGCATAAATGGTCATCAAATTTATAAGTAGTGTTGGGAAAATCGGGTAATTTTCCCACTACGACAACACAACTAGTGAAATGAACTAGTTCAAAACAAATGAACTAGACAGAACACTAACACAGATACCCGACAAATAATATTGAATATTATACTACAATAAAAAAAAAAGTAGCATAACAATAAATAGCGCGGAATAATAAAAGAGATAAAGAAAGAACACACCCGAAAATTTGTTAACGGAGTTCGGCCAATTTAGCCTAATCTCCAAGCACCGCTCAAACAACCCACTTTTTATTAATGTGGGAGAAGAGAGTACAAATTGGGATACTAACATTGAAGGAGGAGGAGTTAATTTATAATCTCCAAACCTCCTTCCCAAATATATACCCACCGATGTGGGATTCCAAAATTAGGCCAAAAAGTTAACAAGTAGCACACTAGCAGATAATTTGACAAGTTTAAATTTTGTAACATGTATTTGTAAAGTAGATTTACCACGTGCACTAGTAAAATCTCTATGTATGTTAAGAATGTTACAAATAAGTTGGAGTATGGTATTAATTTAATTTGAGAAATACTTAGTACCGAATATATTGGTATCGTAAGTATTAGTACTAAAATAATTAATAATGAAATCACTCCAAAATCCAGCACGAAAGGACTTTCGTAGATACAAAAAAAGGAGAATCAATCAATCCCCGATAAAGAGGAATATGAAAATGAGATGAAAATGAACCTTTGTATTGATGAACAATGCGAAAAATTTGCAATTCAATCAAGCTAAATAAAGCAACGATCGTTGGGTTGAAACACCGAAGCTATGAGCCAGAATCTCGACTGAGAACCTCGCTGAATAAAACCTCGATCGCGTTCTTTTTCAAGCCCGGCTATGAACAACGAAATCTTCCAATTTGAGGTGGAGATTGGCTGATTTGTGTGACTGTTCCGACTGGTTTATGGTTTCTAAATAAATTTTCAGATCTGTTCGCGTTGATTTTTAGTCGATTTTTGGGTCGATTTTGGGGTGTTTTTGTGCTGTTTTTCAGCAGCTTCGCAGCTGATTTTGCTGCATTTCTGGGTAGATTTTCTGCTGCGTTTGGGCTTTTGACGGAGCTTTAGATGGTGTTAATGGGGGTGAGGTTGGCATCTATTTTCGTTGCTGTTTTTGGGCTGAATTTCAGCTGGGTTATATGCTATTTAGGGAGGAAGAAGGGGCTGTTTTGGGGTCGTTTTTGGACGGAGAAGAGGGAAGGTTTGTGGATGGTTTGAGGGCAGAGTTTTGAGATTATTTTGTGGTGGTTTTGGGCTATTTCTGGTTCTGTTTTGGAGGCTGATTTCTGGTGTGTTTTTGCTGGATTTTTGTTACGTTTGAGCTCTTGTTTGGACTGATTTTTGCAGGAGTTTGGTTGCTGGTTTTTGGTGATGTTTGGGTGCTTTACATGACAATTTTAATGGAGGATAAGGTGATTTTTGGGTGGTAATCTGGACTGGTCTTTTATGTAGGTTTGTGGGTATATAAATAATAATATAAGAGAGGAAGATGGTAGGAAGAGGGTGGTGGGACAAGGGAATAGTGAAAGGGGATTGAGATGTGACACATGAATAGTGTAGTAGGTGGGTGACGGGGCAAGAAAATAGTATAGGGAAGGTAGAAAGTAATTTTATTAGATTTGGTCAGTAATTAATATAAATTATTTCGTCCTATTTAATAGACTTTGTTAAAAATATTACATATTCTCTACAAAGCCTACTAATAAAAATAACATAAAATTTAAAATAACAAAATTAAACCTAGAAAATATCAAATACAAATAAGTAATAAAAATTTAAATATAGTTAAAAATTAGGTGCTCACAAATATGTAAGTCAAGGTGCAACTGCCGGAGACACGCCACATGATCGCAAAATCATACACTGTTGAACTCTTCACGTACTCACGATGGAGTTTACCAATAAGATCTACTAGCAAAGAAGAGGGCAAGCAGGATTAGTGCTGAAACTATTTATAATGAAACCACTCCAAAATCTAGCACGAAAGGACTTTCGTATATACAAAAAGAAGGAGAATCAATCAATCCCAGATAAAGAGGAATATGGAAGTGAGATGAAAATGAACATTTGTATTGATGAACAATGCGAAAAATTTACAATTCAATCGGGCTAAATAAAACAACGATCGTTAGCTTGAAACACCGAAGCTATGAACCAGATGCTCGACTGGGAACCTCGCTGAATAGAACCTCGATCGCGTCCTTTTTCAAGACCGGATCTGAACAACAAAATCCTCCAATTTGAGGTGGAGATTGACTGATTTGTGTGACTGTTAGGACTGGTTTTCAGGTGATTTCTAAACAGATTTTCAGATCTGTTCGGTGATTTTGGGTCCATTTTTGGTTCCATTTTGGGGTATTTTTGTGCTGTTTTCCAGCAGCTTCGCAGCTGATTATGCTACATTTCTGGGTAGATTTTATGCTGCGTTTGGCTTTTGGCGGAGCTTTAGATGGTTTTAATGGGTTGAGTTTGGCATCTATTTTCGTTGCTGTTTTTGAGCTGAATTTCGGCTGGGTTATATGCTATTTAGGGAGGAAGAAAGGGCTATTTTTGGGTCGTTTTTGGACGGAGAAGAGGGATGGTTTAGGGATGGTTTGAGGGCAGAGTTTTGAGACTATTTTGTGTTTGTTTTGGGCTATTTCTTGGTCTGTTTTGGAAGCTGATTTTAGGTGTATTTTTGCTGATTTTTTGTTATGTTTGAGCTGTTGTTTGGGTGCTTTACATGGCAATTTTAATGGAAAATAAGGTGATTTTAGGGTGGTAATCTGGACTGGTCTTTTATGGAGGTTTGTGGGTATATAAATAATAATGTAAGAGTGAAGAGTGTAGGAAGAGGGTGGTGGGACAAGGGAGTGAAAGGGGAGTGAGATGTGACACATGAATAATGTAGTAAGTGGGTGACGGGACAAAAAAATAGTATAGGGAATGTAGGAAGTAATTTTATTAGATTTGGTTAGTGATTAAAATAAATTATTTTATCCTATTTAATAGACTTTGTTAAAAATATTACATATTCTCTATAAAGCCTACTAATAAAAATAACATAAAATTTAAAATAGCAAGAGTAAACCTAGAAAACATCAAATACAAAAAAGTAATAAAAATTTAAATATAGTAAAAAATTAGGTGCTCACAAATATGTAAGTCAAGGTGCAACTGCCGGAGACACGCCACATAATTGCAAAATCATACACTATTGAACTCTTCACGTACTCACGAGGGAGTTCACCAATGAGATCTACTAGCAAGGACGAGGGCAACCAGGATTAGTACTGAAATTATTCATAATGAAACCACTCCAAAATCCAGCACGAAGGGACTTTCGTAGATACAAAAGAAGGAGAATCAATCAATCCCGGATAAAAAGGAATATGGTAATGAGATGAAAATGAATCTTTGAATTAATGAACAATGCGGAAAATTTGCTATTCAATCAGGCTAAATAAAGCAACGATCGTTAGGTTGAAATACCGAAGCTATGAACCTGAATCTCGACTGGGAACCTCGCAGAATAGAATCTTGATCGCGTTCTTTTTCAAGCCCAACTATGAACAACGAAATTCTCCAATTTGAGGTGGAGATTGGCTGATTTGTATGACTGTTCGGACTGGTTTTCAGGTGGTTTCTAAACAGATTTTCAGATCTGTTCGGTGTTGATTTTTGGTCGATTTTTAGGTCGATTTTGGGGTGTTTTTGTGCTGTTTTTCAGCAGCTTAGCAGCTGATTTTGCTGCATTTCTGGGTAGATTTTCTGCTGCGTTTGGGCTTTGGGTGAGTTTGGCATCTATTTTAGTTGCTGTTTTTTAGCTGAATTTCAGCTGGGTTATATGTTATTTAGGGAGGAAGAAGGGGCTGTTTTGGGGTCGTTTTTGGATGGAGAAGAGGGATGGTTTGGGGATGGTTTGAGGGCAGAGTTTTGAGATTATTTGTGATAGTTTTGGGCTATTTTTGGATCTGTTTTGGAGGCTGATTTCTGGTGTGTTTTTGCTGGATTTTTGTTACGTTTGAGCTCTTGTTTGGACTGATTTTTGCAGGAGTTTGGTTGCTCGTTTTTGGTGATGTTTGGGTGCTTTACATGGCAATTTTAATGGAGGATAAGGTGATTTTTGGGTGGTAATCTGGACTGGTCTTTTATGGAGGTTTGTGGGTATATGAATAATAATATAAGAGAGGAAGAGTGTAGGAAGAGGGTGGTGGGACAAGGGAATAGTGAAAGGGGAATGAGATGTGACACATGAATAGTGTAGTAGGTGGGTGACGGGGCAAGAAAATAGTGTAGGAAAGGTAGGAAGTAATTTTATTAGATTTGGTCAGTGATTAATATAAATTATTTCATCCTATTTAATAGACTTTTTTAAAAATATTACATATTCTCTATAAGTCCTACTAATAAAAATAACATAAAATTTAAAATATCAAGATTAAACCTAGAAAATATCAAATACAAAAAAGTAATAAAAATTTAAATATAGTCAAAAATTAGGTGCTCACAAATATGTAAGTCAAGGTGCAACAGCCGGAGACACACCACATGATCGCAAAATCATACACTGTTGAACTCTTCACGTACTCACGAGGGAGTTCACCAATGAGATCTACTAGCAAGAAAGAGGGCAACCAGGATTAGGACTGAAACTATTTATAATGAAACCACTCCAAAATCCAGCACGAAAGGACTTTCGTAGACATAAAAAGAAGGAGAATCAATCAATCCCGGATAAAGAGGAATATGAAAATGAGATGAAAATGAACCTTTGTATTGATGAAAAATGCAGAAAATTTGCAATTCAATCAGGCTAAATAAAGCAATGATCGTTGGGTTGAAACACCAAAGCTATGAACCAGAATCTCGACTGGGAACCCCGTTGAATAGAACCTCGATCGCTTCCTTTTTAAGCCCGGCTATGAACAACGAGATCCTCCAATTTGAGTTGGAGATTGGCTGATTTGTGTGACTGTTCGGACTGGTTTTCAGGTGGTTTTTAAATAGATTTTCAGATCTGTTCGGTGTTGATTTTTGGTCGATTTTTGGGTAGATTTTGTGGTGCTTTTGTGCTGTTTTTCAGCAGCTTCACATCTGATTTTGCTGCATTTCTGGGTAGATTTTCTGCTGTGTTTGGGCTTTTGGCGAAGCTTTAGATGGTTTTAATGGGGATGAGTTTGGCATCTATTTTCGTTGTTGTTTTTGAGCTGAATTTCAGCTGGGTTATATGCTATTTAGGGAGGAAGAAGGGGCTGTTTTGGGGTCATTTTTGGACGGAGAAGAGGGATGGTTTGGGGATGGTGTGGCAGATGATTTACTAGACGATTTCAACATTTCAGACTTGTGAATGCTTAGAGAGGGAAAAAACGTAACAGTAACCCTATGCCTTCTATTTATACTAGGCGGTTCTGTCTGAGTGCCAGAGAGTTGAGTGCGGACGCAGAATTCCTATTGCGGTCCGCACTCTGTTACCTGAGGCTCAGAAGCCCTTTTTGTTTTGTGGTCCGTAGAATTTGCTGTGCGGCCGCAATTTGGCCATTTCTCTGACAAACCAACTTCAGAGAGTTGGCATTTTTCCCTATGGATTTGCTACGAAGGTCCTTGGAATCTTCTAGGCTTGTAGAGAATTCTAGAGAAAGTCCTTATCTTGTATATATTAAGGACTTGTGTAACAATTAATATTTACACTCTAGCCCCTAGGAGACTAGTATATAAAGGGGTCCATCCATTTGTAATGCACTAAGCAAATAATTCAAGTTCTCTCCAATACAAAGCTTCCTTTAATAATTCTCTTGTGTTCTTTCTACCATTCTCTTAGCGATCTTGGCATAGCAAGAATGTGAGCAAGTTGTGCAAGATCGTGAGCAAATTGTCAAGTGCCGCAAGTGTACTTAGTTAATGACTAAGGACGTGACAACGTGGTATCAGAGCCAGGTTGCAACTAAGGGAATGGCGAATGACAGAGAAATTAACGCTGCCAATACCCAAGCCAACGTCATCTAAGATGCTGCTAGCAAGAATGGCCGTAACAAAAAGAGGAATGCCACCAACAAGAGACAGGAGGTGCCACCCGAGGTTGTGTCAAACAAAGGGCTTACATCTCAAGAACCATCTACCGCTTAGGCGAGCGAGGATGAAGTGGAGGCCCTGCCCGAGGACATCTCGCTCGGTAAAGAGTGGGTGATGAAGATGAACGCAGGGATGGATGCCGTAGAGATCTTTGGCCAACGCTTGGGAAAGGTGGAAGGCACCCTTAGCTTTCTTGAGGGGCACACTCTTGAAGAGATTGAGAGTATCCGAAATGACTTAGAGGGACGTACATAGACCGAGATGGAACTAAGGCAAACCATCACTGCCTTAGAGTGCAGACTCATGGAGGCTTTGAGTACTATCGATGTTGTGAAGGCAAAGATAGAGTTACTCGAGGAGCATGTTAGTGCTGGTGTGATCGAGGCAGCCAGCAATGTTGTGATGACGAGGGAGGCCAAGATCGAGGTCCTGAAACCCCCAGTGTTCAAAGGTGTTCGTGATGCACAAGAAGTGGAAAACTTCCTTTTCCACTTGGAGAACTACTTCAGGCACGATAAAGTGAGGGACGACGAGGCCATGATCAACACTGCAGTGTTGTACCTCTCAGAGACTGCCATGCTATGGCGGAAGATGGCCGATGTGGATAAACGTCTATGTAATATTAGCACGTGGGATTAATTCAAAGCCGAGTTTAAGCGATAGTTCTTTCCAAATAATATCTTGTACGAGGCAAGGCGCAAGCTTAGGGAGTTGAAGCAAACAGGGAGCATACGTGTCTATGTCAAGGAGTTCACTACCCTTATGCTTCAAATCTCCAACTTGACCAATAATGACTTGTTGTTCCACTTCATAGACGGGTTACAAAATTGGGCTAAGCAGGAGTTGCAACGTTGGCAAGTCACAGATATAGACCAAGCCATAGTGGAGACCGAATCATTGATGGATTTCAGGCATGACAAGCACGACAAAGACAAAGGCAAAGAATCAAAGTTTAACAATGTCAAAGGTGGGGGAGACCGAGGCAAAGGCAAGGAGATACAACAACAATACTACAAGACTCAAGATTCCAGAAAGTCGAGTGGCCGTCAGGGCTACGCCGAGAAGAAGGCGCAGGCCGAGAAGAAGGGATGTTACATATGTGGAGGGCCGCACAACTTCAGGAATTGTCCACAACCTAAAGAGCCTCAGTGCCATGGTCCGTGAACGGAAGGAGCAGTCGCAGGGAGAGAGTTCGGGAACCGCACAGTTGGGTATGATCGGATTATGCGGTGCTGTCATGAAGCAATATATCTAACTTACCGAGAATGGCAATCAGTACGTGGATCTCACCATCAACAACAAGCCTGCTCGTGCAATGGTGGATGCTAGAGCAACTCATAATTTCGTGACTAAGGCTACCGTGAAGAGACTAGAATTGAAGCTTGCTCCAACCAACTCTCACGTCATGACCGTAAATGTCGAGGTACAGAATGCTCGTGGGGTAGCTAATGGAGTTGGTGTCAAATTGGGAACTTGGAAAGGTACGACAAACTTCATCGTAACCGCTATGGATATCTTTGACATCATATTAGGGCAAGAGTTCTTTAGACATTGTCATACTTTGATCGACCCTTACCTCCAACATCTCTTGGTTATGGAGCGAGAAGGATCTTGTATGGTACCTACAATGACTATGCCACACGGACAGATCCAAGCACAACTTTCAGCCATGCAGGTTGTCAAAGGGATCAAGAAAGGGGAGTCGCTGTTTGTGGCAACCATCGCAAGTCTGGAGGAAGACAAGAGTTTTCAAGAGATATTGCCGCATTGCATAGAGAAGTTGCTTGAGGAAAACAAAGATGCCATGCCCGAGGAGTTGCCTAAGAACTTGCCTCCTAGGCGAGAGGTGGATCACAAGATTGAGTTGGAGCCAGGGGCTAAGCCACTTGCATTTGCCCCATATTGTATGGCACCGCCGAGCTAGAGGAGCTCAGGAAACAATTGAAAGAGTTGCTAGATGCTGGTCACATTAGCCCATCAAAGGCACCTTTCGGGGCACCAGTATTGTTCCAAAAGAAGAAGGATGGATCGATGCCTTGTGCATAGACTACCGAGCACTTAATAAGGTCACAGTGAAGAATAAGTACCCGATCTCGCTCATTGCTGACTAGTTTGATAGACTTGGGCAAGCCAAGTACTTTACCAAGGTGGATCTTCGCAAGGGCTACTACCAGATTCGCGTTGCAGAAGGGGATGAGCCGTAGACAGCATGTGTGATGAGATATGGAGCTTTTAAGTGGTTGGTAATGCCTTTCGGCTTAACCAATGCACCAGCCACATTTTGCACTCTTATGAACAAGATTTTCCATCCCTACCTTGATCAGTTCGTGGTAGTCTACCTAGACGACATAGTCATCTATAACAACACCTTGGAGGAGCACATGGAGCACTTAAGAAAGGTTTTCCAAGTCTTATGGGAGAATGAGCTATATACCAAGAGGGAGAAATGCGAGTTTGCACAATCAAAGGTGAACTTCTTAGGCCATGTTATTAGCAATGGCGAGCTATGCATGGATGAGGCTAAGGTACGTGCTATCCAGGAGTGGGAGGCACCTATAAAGATAACTGAGTTGAGATCCTTCCTTGGCCTTGTTAACTACTATCGTCGGTTCATTAGTGGCTACTCAGCGAAAGCCGCATCATTGACTGAGTTGCTAAAGAAGAACAAGCCATGGGTCTGGACGGAGCATTGTCAAAAGGCGTTTGAAGGCGTTAAGGCAGCTGTAACAGAGGAGCCAGTCTTGGCATTACCTGACTTTTCCAAGATATTTGAGGTGCATACAGATGCCTCAGATTTTGCCATTGGGGGTATCTTGATGCAGGATAAGCATCCTATAGCATTTGAGAGCCGCAAGTTAAATGAAACGGAGCGGCGTTACACATTGCAAGAGAAGGAGATGACTGCCATTGTGCATTGCCTTCGTACATGGCGACATTATTTGCTTGGGTCGAGGTTCGTGGTCAAGACCAACAATGAGCTACTGGCTACTTTCAGACGTAGAAGAAGCTCACACCAAAACAGGCTAGGTGGCAGGATTTCTTAGCCGAATTTGATTGTGTGTTGGAGTATAAGACGGGCAAAGGTAACGTTGTAGCCGATGCCTTAAGCCAGAAAGCCGAACTTGCTGCAATCACCTCAACAAGATGGGACATTTGTGAGGCTATAAAAGAAGGAATGCAGGACAGCAGCCAAACAACTTATCGAGTTAGCCAACCAGGGAAATACGAGATGTTTTTGGGTCGAAGACAGCCTACTGCTTACCACAGGTCGGCGGGTCTACGTGCCTAAGTTTGGAGACATTAGACGGAGGATCATAAGGGAGAGTCATGACACAATGTAGGATGGTCATCCAGGCCAAATGTTGGAAAATGCATTCCTGCTTATGTAACCTTAACTAACGACTTTGTGTCTTGTTATAGGTTTTGATAATCGACAAACCATCATGGATAAACTACTAAGATTGCTATGGACTTTGTTGTGAGTACAAGTCGAGCTTTCAAGAAACTAGGAGTCGATGCATGGAACAAATCGATGAAGCAAAAAGATTGAAGACTAATGAAGTTATCATTTAGTCTTAATGTTATTTTGAGTTTTAATGTGTTTGATTTATTTATCGTCTTTAAGAACTTGGCTCAGAGTTTTAAAACGATTTCAAACACTCATTAAAATATTTTTCAAAATAATTGGTTTTACAAAACAATAAAATTGTTAATCAAAATTTGCGCTGGAAGAATTCCAGAAGGAGCAAGACATTGATGTACTGTAGCAACTGTGATGTTACTGTAGCAACGATGTCGCTGTAGCAACAGTAAGTTACTGTAGCAACATCGATGTCACTGTAGCAATGTTACTGTAGCAATTTCCAGAAACATTGCAGCATCGATGGCTTCAGTTAAGCCATCGATGGCTTATAGCTGTTGGAGCCAAAAACGACTAGTTTTTGGATCTAACGGATATGTGAGGTTTTGGGGTTATAAATACACCCTCCTAAACCTTATTTGAACACAACACATTATCCAAATTGATAAGATAAATTGCTTCAAGTATTCTTACTTCTTTGAGCAAAATTTTGAGCCATTTCTTGAAAGCATAAGTTGTGTTCTTGAGCTATAATTTTCTTCACTTCATCTACTCTTGAGAGAGTTGTAATTCTAGTGAAATTTGTGTTGTCAAACACTAAAGGGAAGTTGTCCCTTGTTGTTAGGAAGAGTGTCTTCCTTGATTCACGAAGCTTGTAGGATTCAAGTGTTCGTGGTTGTATTGCAAAGCTTGTGTGATCAAGTTTTGTGTTGTAACGGTTTGTTGAGCACCCGTAAGCTTAACAAGTGATAGTGAAATACTCAAGTGCGATCTTGAGGAGTTGACTAGCTACATGTTGTAGTGAACCACTATACATCTGGGTGTACGATTTCTATTTACATTTCCGCAATTATATTCTTGCAATCTTATTTTCGCACTTATACTTCAATTGTATATCTTGATTGCGAAAATCAGACAAAGTTCCTCAAAACGCTATTCACCCCCCCTAGCGTTGTGCATATATTCTAACACCAACGTCGCACTAGGGCCTTGGTTGAGTCAGTCTACTATTGGCCACGCATGCGAGATGACATAAAGTATTATGTGCAAATTTGTCTTGTCTGCAACAGGACAAGGTTGAGCAACGAAAACCCGGAGGACTTTTGGTTCCACTACCAGTTGCAGAACGTCTATGGGAGAGCGTGACTATGGACTTTATCACTTGTCTACCAAAGTCCAACGGTTGTGGCACTATTATGGTGATGGTGGATAGATTTTCCAAATATGCCACCTTCATGCCCGCCTCACTAGGTTGCACTACCAAGGAAGCCGCCAAACTATTCATTAAGAACGTGGTATAGTATTGGGGCTTACCAAGGCATATTATCAGTGATCGAGAACCCCGTTTTACTGGAAACTTTTGGAGAGAGTTATTCGACATACTTGGCGCGGAATTGCTCACTAGTTTCCACCTACAAACGGATGGACAAACGGAACGGGTCAATGCCTTAATAGAATGCTACTTGAGGCATTATGTAAGCACGCATAAGAAAGATTGGGCAAGGCTCCTAGACATCACCCAATTCTCTTATAACTTGCATCGGAGTGAGTCCACAAGGCGAACACCATTTGAGCTAGCCACAGGCCAACAACCACAAACTCCACATTCATTACCAGCCTCGTTCGAGGGAAAGTGTTTGGGGGCTTATCATATGGCCAAAGGATGGGAGGAACAGCTTGACACTGCTAAGTCCTACTTGGATAGGGCTGCTAAGAAGATGAAGAAGTTTGCGGAACGTAAGCGACATCCCACAGACTACAGAGTTGGGGACAAGGTCATGGTAAAGTTTAACCCAAGACAGTTCAAGGCACTACGGGGCATGCATCAGAATCTGATTTGCAAGTATGAGGGGCCATTTAAGATCTTCGCCAAGTTAGGCAATATATCATACAAGCTTGACATGCCATCGTATCTTAAGATCTACCCCGTCTTCCATGCCAGCATGCTTAAGCCATATCATGAAGATAAGGATGACCCGAGTAGGGTCCAATCAAGTCGAGCGCCTATGACTATCACCTCCTCACATGATAGGGAAATTGAGGCTATCATGGATTACCAGGCCAGGAGAAAACAAGGGCAAAAAGCCACCGCTATGTTCCTCATCCATTGGAAAGGGCAATCACCGACATGGGAATGATATGAAGACTTATGGCAATTCAAAGATAACATCCGAGAGTTTATGCAGCAGCATTACGTCGTGGCCGTCGCAACATTAGGTGGGGGAGAGTGTGATGACCTGCCATGTCATCATGCCACATAGGTGTCATTTGGCATATATTAAAGCCATGTGGAAGCTTACATAGGAGGAAGGCTAGAATTTGTAAGAGATTCTAGAAAAGTATGGACATTTCTTTTGGAAGACCCTACATCCCTATGGATTTGCTTGGAAAGTCCTTGGAATCTTCTAGGCTTGTAGAAAATTCTAGAGAAAGCCCTTATCTTGTATATATTAAGGACTTGTGTAACAATAGCCCTAAGAGACTAGCATATAAAGGGGGTCATCCATTTGTAATTCACCAAGCAAACAATTCAAGTTCTCTCTAATACAAAGCTTCCTTTAATAATTCTCTTGTGTTCTTTCTACCATTCTCTTAACGATCTTGAGTGTAGTAAGGCTGACTTGGCATAGCAAGAACGTTAGCAAGTTGTGCAAGATCGTGAGCAAATTATCAAGTACCGCACGTGTACTTAGTTAACGACTAAGGACGTGACAACAGTTCCTGTAAAGTACATTCCTGCGACACATTTCAAATCCAGTTAGCATACAAATAACACCTATCTGCATAAGCAGAAAAGAAGAGAAAAAATAAACATGGGTTGACTCTCAAGAAGCGCCTGATTTAACGTCGCGGCACGACGCACATTACCATCATTTGATATGAATAACTGCCACCACGTGGCCATCATCAACCTTTCCCAAATAATGCTTCATCCGGTGACCATTGACTCGGAAAACCTCATTGTTTTTGTTCTTGAAC
This sequence comes from Nicotiana obtusifolia, assembly GCA_002018475.1. Lineage (NCBI taxonomy): Eukaryota > Viridiplantae > Streptophyta > Magnoliopsida > Solanales > Solanaceae > Nicotiana > Nicotiana obtusifolia. The sequence continues at coordinate 30,839 of MCJB01048714.1, forward strand.
TCCCTGTTCCGAATGTATTTATCATGGAGGTATTTTATCTTCTCTTTGTACAAGGACAAACTTGCATAGGCATGGTATTGGAATTCATCCAATTCATTTAAATGTGCAACCCGCAAGTTAGCAGCTGCATCCCAACCAAGATTCAATTTCTTTAAGGCCCACATGGCTTTGTGCTCATGTTCCACCGGAAGATCACAAGCTTTCCAAACACCAACCGGTATAGAGATATCCCGATAGGGGTTTTGAAAGCAGTCTGATAAGCCCATAGTGCATCATCAAGCTTCTTTGACCAATACATCCAGTTAGCATTAACTGTTTTGGACAAGATAATCTTTATCTCCCGGTTGAAGACTTCTACTTGACTGCTAGCTTGTGGATGATAGGGAGTCATAAATCTATGAGTGACACTATACTTGCTAAGCACAATATCAAAATCCTTGTTGCAAAAATGCGACCCCCCATCTCTTATAATAGCCCGCGGAGTACCAAATCTTGTGAAGATATTCTTCTTCAAGAATGCCACCACACTTCTTGCTTCATTCTTGGGTAGAGCAATGGCCTCAACCCATTTAGACACATAATCAACTGCGACCAAGATATAAGTGTTTCCACAAGAACTCACAAAAGGACCCATGAATTCAATACCCCACATATCAAATATGTCAATCTCCAAAATGGTAGTGAGAGGAATTTCATTCTTCTTCGAGATTCCACTGGCCCATTGACATTCATCACATCTTTTCACTATATCACTTGCATATTTGTAAAGAGTAGGCCAATAGAAACAGCAACTTAGCACTTTGGCCGCCGTTCTTGCTCCACCATGGTGACCACTATAAGGTGAAGAATGGAAAGCCTCAAGGATAAAATTTTGCTCTTCGTCAGGTACACATCTTCTAATTACCCCATCCGTGCAAATTCGAAAAAGGTATGGCTCGTCCCAATAATAATCTTCATAATTCGGTTTGAGCTTCTTCTTTTGATTTGAAAAGAACTCATCCAGGATGATTTCACACACAAGGAAGTTTCCTAGATCCATGAACCATGGCACCTCCTTCATTGAGATAGCCAAGAGCTGCTCATCGGGAAGGAGTCATTGATTTCAATGCCATCATGCGGCCTCCCCTCCTCCTCCAAACCGCCACTTGATTTTTACTCCTTTTTCGATCTTGGATGTCAATATCAAACTCTTGCAACAATAGCACCCATCTCATCCACCGAGCTTTTGAATCTTTCTTGGTCATAAGATAGCAAAGTGCCGCATGATCCGTATGAACAATAACCTTTGCACCCATCAAGTATGAGCGAAACTTCTTAATTGCAAACATAATGGCAAGGAGTTTTTTCTTTGTAACAGTGTAATTGACTTGGTCATCATTCATGGTCTTGTTAGTATAGTAGACCGGTTGAAAATCTTGTTGATACGTTTTCCCAAAAATGCTCCAACCGCTACATCACTAGCATCGCCACATGAACTCAAAAGGAATACTCCAATTAGGAGCGGAATGGGAGTGGTTGTCAACTTGAACTTTAGCAATTCAAAGGCTCTCATGCAATCATCATTGAACTGAAACTTAGCATCTTTCTCTAAGATCTTGCACAACGAGTTCACTACTTTAGAAAAGTCTTTTATGAAACGCCTGTAGTACCCCGCGTGACCTAAGAAACTTCGCTCGCCTTTCACCGAAGTTGGAGGTGGAAGTTTAGAAATACCCTCTATCTTTGTCGACCTCTATGCAATTCTTTGAATATTTGTGGCCAAGGACAAGGTCTTCCTCGACCATGAAATGGTATTTCTCCCAATTGAGCACTAAGTTTGTTTCTTCACACCTTGCCAATACTCTATCCAAATTTGCCATGCAATCATCAAAAGAATCCCCGACTACGGAGAAGTCATCCATGAAGACATCAAGGTAGTCCTCTACCATATCCGTAAAGATCGTCGCCGATGCATTACATAAGCCAAATGGCATCCGCTTGAAAGCGAAAGTACCATAGGGACATGTGAAAGTTGTTTTCTCTTGATCTTCCGGAGCAATAAGGATTTGGTTGTAGCCCAAATATCCATCTAGAAAGAAATAGAAAGCACGGCTGGTCAACTTATCAAGCATTTGGTCGAGGAAGAGAAGTGTGAAAATGATCCTTCCTCATGACTTTGTTAAGCTGCAATAGTCCATACACACTCTCCAGCCGGTCACCGTTCTTATGGGAATCAACTCATTCTTGTCATTGGTGACCACCGTCATGCCCTCCTTCTTTGGGACACATTGCACCAGAGAAGTCCACGAGCTATCGGAAATGGGATAGACAACCCGGCATCCAACCACTTGATAATCTCCTTGTTGAGCACGTCTTGCATAGCTTCGTTGAGTCTCGTTTGATGTTCAATAGATGGTTTTTCATCTTCCTCTGAGTTAATCTTGTGCAAGCAATATGCGGGGCTTATTCCCCGAATATCCGCCAAAGTCCACCTAATAGCCTTGTTCCTCTTATGGAGCACCGCTAATGTAGAGTCAACCTGCACATTAGTCAAACAAGAGGAAAGAATAACCGATAAAGTATAGTAAGGACCAATAAATGCATACCTAAGATGTGGAGGCAATGGCTTCAACTCCAAGGTAGGAGGCTCTTCAATTGAAGGCTCTGTAGGAGGAGTTTTTCTATTCTCAATATCCAAGGAAAGTTTTCATGGTGCATTGTTGTACAACCCCATTCCTTGCAAGGAATTCACACATTTCATGAAGTCATCCATCGCGTCATCATCAAAGTTGAGCAAGACGGCCTCTAACATATCACCCACATTAATCGTGCCACTTGTATCATCAATAATCACATCGGTCACCAAGTCCACGAAAGAACACACTTCATTGCTATTTGGTTGTCGCATAGATTTGCACACGTGGAACACCACTTTTTCATCACCCACCCAAAAAGTGAGTTCTCCAGCTTCCACATCAATAAGAGTCTTCCACGTAGCAAGGAAAGGTCTTCCAAGAATAATCGGCACCTCATAGTCCACTTCACAATCAAGAATAACAAAATCTGCCAGAAGAATGAACTTATCAACACAAACTAATACATCTTCAATCACTCCCAACGGTCTGTTCATTGTACAATCAGCCGTTTGTAATCTCATAGACGTGAGTCTTGGTTTCCTAATTCCCAAAGTCTTGAAAATCGAATAAGGCATCAAATTGATGCTCGCCCCAAGATCACATAGAGCTTTAGAAAACTCGGCACTTCCAATGGTACAAGGAATTGTGAAAGCAACGGGATCTTATTTAGGAGCCATCGAATGCACAATTGCACTCACTTGATGTGTGACTTTGATAGTTTCAAAATTCATCGACCGCTTCTTTATCACCAAATCCTTCATGAACTTTGCATAACCGGGCATTTGCTCCAAGGCTTCAACTAATAGCACATTTATTGAGAGACTCTGCATCATGTAAATGAACTTTTTGAATTGATTCTCACCAATTTGCTTGGCGAGCCTTCGAGGATATGGAGGAGGTGGCTTAGGCAATAGTGCCTTAACCTTTTGCACTACCGATTCTGGTATGTCAATAACATGATCCCTAGATGGGTTCACTTCCTCTTGAGTCTCTTCCACAGTGTCATGAATATCAATCCGCACTTCATCATTTGCTTGCACCATATTGTTCGGGATTTCTTCTTCTTCTACCACTTGCTCATCATCCACAAGTTATCTTTGACTTGAGGTGGGTGCATTCCCACCTCTTCCACTTCTTGTAGTAACGGCCATGGAATGTCCCATATTGTTCCCACCCTTTAGGTTCACCACCTTGTCACTTGGTAGTGCCCCCTTAAGACGAGAATTAAAGGCTTGAGAGATTTGCCCTATTTGAACTTCTAAGTTGCGGATCGATGTGTTGTGTGAAGCAAGTTGGGCATCGGAATCAGAATTCTTCTCCACATTTGCTTAAACATATTCTCAATACAGCACATTTCATTATTGGAAGAACTAGGACCGTGGGAAGGATAAGGAGGTGGGTTGCTCGGTTGTTGATACATCGGGGGCCTTTGAGAACCCGACTCCCGATTTCCTTGATTGTTATTCCACCCGCCTTGATTCTTACTTCCCCAATTGCCTTGTTATTATTGTTATGCCAATTCCCTTGATTATTGCCTCCACTCCAATTGCCTTGATTGTTGTTGTTATTCCAATTGCTTTGATTGTTTCCACCACTCCAATTACCTTGATTGTTTTGAGGTCTCCATTGTTGTTGGCTTGGGCCTTGGAAGTTGTTTATTTGCCCTTGAAAGTTTTTCACATATTGGATCTCTTCTTCTTGGTCATTGTAGGAATCCTCTTGCTCAAACCCACTATTTTTTTGCACAAAATTTTTCACTCTTTGTTGCATTTGCGGATCCTTTGTTCTCCATTTGTTCACCATCATGTTTACTCCCTCCATTGCATTGACTTGCCTCGGGTTTTGCACTTGTTGAAGTTGAGCCTTTGCCAATTGGTTCATGGTGGTGGTCAATTTGGCTATGGATTGCCCATGGTCATGCAATTCTTTATGAAGGTGAATCACATTGGGATCCCCTTGTGGAACATTAGCCCAGGATTGCCATACCGATGAAGTATCTACCATCTCATCAAAAATATCACACGCCTCTGCATAAGGCGTAGTCATGAAGTTCCCACCGGCAAGTTGATTCACTACACATTGGTTGGTTGTATTGATCCCTCGATAGAAAGTTTGTTGAATCATATTCTCCGTCATATCGTTGTTGGGACACTCTTTCACCATTTTTCTATATCGTTCCTATATGTCATGTAGTGGTTCATTGGGCTCTTGCTTGAATGCTAGAATTTCATCACGAAGTATAGCTATGTGCCCGGGAGAGAAGTACTTAAAATGAATTTCTCCGCTAATTCATCCCAAGAATGAATGCAATAATTTGGTAAACGTTCCAACCAATCTAAAGCTTTCCCCCATAGAGAGAAGGGAAAAAGCCTTAGCCTCAAAGCATCCTCGGAGACATTTGTTTGTTTACTCCCCCAACAAGTATCTATAGACCCTTTCAAGTGTTTGTATGCATTTTGACCTGGTGCACCGGTGAAGAATCCTCGTTCGAGGAAAGTGAGCATCACGTTGGTTATTTGAAGGTTGCCCGCCCTAATACGAGGAGGGACTATAGCACTTGCATACCCTTCATTCGACAACACTCAGTGTGGAGTCGCTCTTGGTGGAGGTGAGGGTAGAGCTGGTACATTGTCATGAGGCACTCGGCCTCGTCTATTTGCTTAAGGTTCAAGAGGGACCTCATCTATTTGATCATCCTCAACGTCCACGTCCCCCAAAGCTATGTTTCCGAGCTCATTGTTAGCCATGATTGTACCTACAATTTCTCAACACGTTAGTAACAAGGAAGGAAAATAAGATATTTCAAAAACACACCTAAATATATAGTTAACACTGTTTTTTAGCTCCTCGACAAGGGCGCCAAAAATTGATCTTGTCCAATTTTACACTTTAAATAAAGATTATAAAACGATCGATTGCAATAATAGTGACCAACAAGAGTCGAGGTCGATTTTCACATGGAGCTACATATGGGAGTTAGTAGTATATATTATAGTACGTGAGTTTGAACTACCTCATTTACACTTCCACAAAGTGGGATTGATTCTATGTCTACTTTAAAATAAGATTGCAAAGTTAAGAAATGACACAAAGAGAATAGTTTTTGTTGTTTTTCAAGTTTTTGTAAAAAGCCTAGGCTTATGACCATCACCTAGGTATTTGCTTAATGTGATATAAACCTTAATGCTTGTTTTATTGATCGGGGTGTATTATAGCTATCAACTCTCAATTACCCACTCAATACCTCTCGGTTAGAGAGTGATTTTGCCTAAGTGGGCTTTCTCAAGTCCAAATAGGTGTTGCACGAAATGGTTGATAAAAGCTCAAGTGGGTTATTACTATCTCTAGGTTGAACCCTTTATTTGGGATTATCAATCTCTCGATTCACCCAATTCTTGTTAGCCAAGTTGTCCTAGACTAAGTCTCTCTTTCTCAAGTAGAGACTAAGTCAAGTAGGCATGAACTAATATTTGCAACCATTAATTCCACAAATAAAAGCATAAATAAGGCTAAATAATAAACACCCAACCATAAACAAGCGTCAAATTAAACACCCATAAGGTTTACACACTTGAGTTGGATCACAACCCTAGTAAAAATCTAGCTACTCATGCTTGAAATTGAAGAAATAGAAGAAGAAATGATAAATAGACTCATATTGTGAAATCAAAATGATAAAATCTATGTTAAAATATCCCAAAATATAAAAAACTACTAAAAGAAGTAAAGAGAAACGGCTACTGTAGCTGCTGATGTCAAAAGTTAACCTAATTTCGTGAAACTCTTCTATTTATACAAAGCTGATAATTTCGACAAAAATGCCCCTAAGAAGGTTCTGCGGCCACACAATTTCATGTGCGGTCCGCAAATTTCTTCAGCTTGTACGGAACTGGAGGTTTGCGGCCGCATAATTCTAATCTACTACCGCGAGGCATTCTTTCTGTGGTCCGCAGATTTGTAACTGCGGTCACGACTTGGTTCTGCGGTCCGCTCTTTTACTTCTGCGGGTGCAAGGCACTTCTTTTGCGGCCGTACAATTCTTGTGTCTTCCGCACTTTTGAGGGACTTGGAACTTGTGAATTTGCACATTCTCTGAACTTTGTTTCTAGCCCAGCTTTTGCGGCCGCACAATTCATGTGCGGTCCGCACTTTGCACAAAAGTCTGTTGGACTTTCCTTAATCATCTGCGGCCACAGATGAAATTCTGCGGTCCGCACTTTTGTGAGCTTCTGTGTCTTTTATTGCCTTGAGTTTAGATTACTCTTTTTGAGTTGGATTTCATCTAGGGAGTCCATCTTCCAATATTCCTGCAATTTAGCACATTTCATCAGTTTCGGGAACACAATTCAATGCTTTTAGACTAAAACAAAAGCTAAAAGGTGCTAATAAGTAATCAAAATTCCCACTTATCAGAGCCCAAATTGGCCAGTGCGTCTGCTTCCGCATTTTCTTCTTTCGAGATGTGGGTGATTGACCATTCCCTGAACCGTGCGAGCAGAGTCTGGACTTTCACTATATATGCATTTCTCTTTGGTGTCGAAGAACCCGTATACCTGATTTACTACCACTTGGGAATCGTATTAGATCTAAATGACCTTGGAGTTCAGTCCCCCCGGCCAGTTCAAATCTTGCAATCAAAGCCTCATACTTGGCTTCATTATTAGTGAAGGGAATAGTTCTTATGGCCTACCTCAAGGTTTCCCCCCACGGCGTAGTTAGTACTACCCCGAGCCCAGACCCTTTCACGTTGGAAGCTCTATCCGTGAACAAGGTCCAGACTCTTGATGTCGTTTTCGACACCATCACCGCCTCCTTGGTGGCCAAATGCAGTAGTCCGGGACTGAAATCAGCCACGAAGTCGGCCAAAACTTATGATTTGATCGCAATCCTGGGTTTATACTCTATGTCAAATTCACTCATTTCGACTGCCCATTTGTCCAGTCAACCTGACTATTTTTGTTTGTGAAGGATATTCCGTAGGGGAAAGTTGTCACCATGGCTATCTGGTGGGATTGAAAATAAGGCCTAAGTTTTGGAGCGGTGACTGCAAGAGCTAAGGCCATATTTTCAAAGTGTGGGTAGCGAGTTTCTGCTCCCGTTAATATTTTACTGACATAACAGATAGGAGAATGCACACCTTCTTCTTCGCGGACTAAATGGCACTTACTGCTACCTCCAAGACCGCTAAGTAAATCAATAACTATTCGCCTTCCCCCGGTTTCGATAGTAACAGTGGGCTCGATAAATACCTTTTCAAATATTTCAAGGCCTGTTGGCATTCCAGAGTCCATTCGAAGTTGTTCTTCTTTTTCAGAAGTGAGAAGCAGTGATGAGATTTTTCTGAAGACCAGGAAATGAACCTGCTTAAAGTGGCCAGTCTTCTTGTTAACCTATGAACCTCTTTCACATTTGATAGATGATCGGGAATGTCCTCGATGGCTTTTATTTTTTCGAAATTGACTTTGATCCCTCTTTGTGACACCAGGAAACCCATGAACTTACCGGAGCTAACTCCGAATGCACATTTTTTGGGGTTAAGCTTCATGTTGTGCTAGCCAGTCGGGATACTTTATCTCCCAGATTGAACTAATATCAAGCAATCGAGTTACCTCTTCTTTGACAAACTTGTTTCTTCTGCCTTACCGGAGAGATGTTGGGATCCAGGCTTAGCTTCTGCACGGCCAACTCTAGCGGGATACCTGTCATTTCCGCACGCGACCACGTCAAACAATCAATATTAAATTTAAGAAATTCTATAAATCCTTACCTGAGCTTGGGGTTTAGTCCTGTCCCCAAGTGGAATTTCCTCTCCAAGAACTTCTCGAACAATGCCACTTGTTCAAGTTCTTTTCCAGTGGATTTGGTTGCGTCTGTTTTTTCTACTACTTGGAAATACCGTGGTACCTGATAGGATTCCTATGACTCCCCCGCCCCCCTTTGTCGACTTCGTTTGGCTCGGGAGCAGGTATCGGTTCCTATAATTGATATGCCGCATGTTCCTTCCCTTTACTACTGGAAACCGAGATCGCGTTCATCTCCCTTGTTGGCTATTGATTTCCTCTTATTTGTTTAATTCCCCCTGGAGTTAGGAATTTCAGAACCTGATGGTATGTTGATGGCACAACCTTTATCTTGTGTAGCCATGGTCTTCCAAGAATAGTGTTGTAGCCGAAGTCGCCGTCTACTACTTGAAATAGGGTCGTCTTCATGACCCCTTTGGCGTTCTTGGGCAGCAGAATCTCCCCTCGGGTTGTCACACTTGCTAAGTTGAACCTGCCGCGGAGCTTTGTGGCCTGAATGATGCTTCCAGTTAGCTTGGCTTGTACCAATGCTCTCTATTGGATAATATTGGCTGAACTCCCTATGTCCACCAAAACACGTTTAATTTAAACTAAAACATTAAGAGAAAATACTAGGGCACTATTGTGCGGTAGTAGGAGTCCATCGGCATCCTCCTCCGTGAAGGTCATATCGTCGTCGGCGACTCCCCGGAGTCTTTTGCTATTGGTCACTGATACCTTTGTCTTTTTTTGCTGCTGAGAAGGTTACACCATTGATCTCGTTCCCTTTGAGAATCATGTTGATCGTTAGGCGACGAGGATCTTCTCCCATCTTTGAGGGCTTCGCGTATCCCGGTTGCGGCTATAGTTATTTTTAGCCCGATCGCTTAAGAACTCTCTGAGATGCCATTTTCAGTAATGTCGCCACCTCCTCGCGCAGATATCGGCAGTCCCCAGCTTAGTGGCCGTTAGTCCCATGATACTCACACCATATATTAGAATCTCTCTAACTGGGATCAGATCTCATCGGGCTCAAGAATTATGCTTCTATAATGTTCCTCATCACCGATACCAATTCCATCATGCTAACATTGAAATTGTACTTGGACAGTGTAGGGTAGGTGGAGTCCCGAGAGCCTAATGTCTCTTTGTCCTGCAAAGATCTATTATACCCACCACGATAGGCTCTCCTATCGGTAGCGAACCTGTCCACCGATCGAAAACCTCTGCGCGTCCTTCGGCCCTTTCATAGGGCAAAAACTAGCCTTTAGAAGACCGTTGGTCTGTGCCGAAGTCATCCTTCAACTATTCCTTATTCTTCTCTCGGTCCCAACCCTTGGTTGATGCCGGGAAACCAAGCCGATCATCCTCTATTCTTATCTTTGATTCATAGAGGTTGTGGACATCTGCTCATGTTGTTTCGTGGAACTCGAGCAAACATTCTTTCAGTTTTCGAGAAGCGTCATTAGTAAACGCCTCAGCTGCTTATTCGTCTGGCACGGCCGATAGCAGCATCTTTTCCTTCTGAAATCTAGTCACGAACTCTTGCAGCAATTCGGACTCTCTTTGTGCAATTCTGAATATATCGGTTTATCGGGCCTGCACCTTCCTGGCCCTAGCATGGGCCTTGATAAAAGAATCCGCGAGCATCTCAAAGAAATCTATTGAGTGCTCAGGTAGAAGTGAATACCATGTCAGGCTCCCTTCGTGAGGTCTCCTCGAACTTCTTCAGCAAGACTGACTCAATCTCGTGCGGAGCAAAGTCGTTTCATTTGACCGTCGTTTTATAGGTTGATATGCTCCTGAGGATCCGAAGTCCTATCATATTTTGGCACGTCAGGCATTTTGAACCGCTTCGGGATTAACTCTGGCACTGCGCTCAGTTTGAACTGCAACTGGGTGTATTTCTTTAAGTCCGGTCCTTTCAACAGCGGCGGTGCGCTAGAATTTGGCCCATTCGGGCATTTATTTCCCTCATAAACCGCATGAGTTTGGTTTTAAAGGGATCATTCTCGTTACTATTACCAGATCCGCTGTAGTTCCCCCCTTCCCGGTCGAACCCGACCTCGCCCCTTGGGGTGTTGTGATCAATCCTTTGTGCTGTTTGGTTTGCTGGAGCACCGAGAGGAACTGGACCTCTTCCATCCACGTTGTTGGAGGCACCCAACAATGCTTGACTCAACACTGTCATGGCATGATCTTGCCGCGAAAGATGGCCCATAATAGCCTTTTGTTGTTCCCTCAGGATTCTCACTGTTTTCGCAACGTGCTCGTCTTCAGCATCATCAAGAGTTGCCTCGCGAACATGTTGTGGATATTATCTACCATGGACAGGCGTGGCTACATCCTCCTTATTGCGGGTATCACTGATCGAATCTTTGTGTTGAAGCTAATTTCCTTGGGCCTCAACGTTATGTGTGTTCTTGACATCGTTATATGCCATATTTTATAATTATTCACTAAAAACAAAGAATTAAACAGATTAGTAATAGATGCAAGGATCAACTCAATTACGCAACTGTCTAAGCCCCACGATAGGCTTCAAACATTTTACCCGTAAAACAGTACAATTGAATTTGTAACGTAGTTTATAGACAAACAAATTGATTTGATCCCAAAATAATAAATAAATTAAATAAAAGGCAAGACTAAGCATTGAATATCGAGATAAGACAGTGAATAGCTTGGTTCCGGGAGCAGAGCTTCCGAAGGCAATAATAAGAATATTACTAGACAAGAAATAAAGTATTATTGAGCTTTTGAATAGTATGTAGCATAAGTTTGTCAGATAATTTTTTGCCTCTACAATGGCTGTTGAAGTCATTATTTATAGCTACACCTAGAGAACAAGGTCCTAGGATCAAGCCCCTCTTAAATAACAATTATGGGGGCCATTCATGAATGTGTAACGGCAGGCGATGAATGTCAACATTTTTTACTACGGATTATGTATTTAATACTATAGAATATTCTTCATCGAATGTTATCGGGTGACAAACATTCATTTGTCTTCATTAGCAATATTCCCCGCGGGATCTTCCCGGTGCCAACCGAAGCTGCTACCCCTGGTCTTGGGTTCTACTTGCCATACTTTCCGTCTGTCTCCGATTCCACGTGTCGCTCTATTCTTCGAGTATTTAATACGAACCGAAAATAAGACTGAATGTAAGTTTTAATAAAAAGACATCCGACAGTTTATTCAACTTTGTATGCTTTGCTGACTTTCTCTCTCTTCTCGTTCTTCTCTCAGCGCACGTTAACGTGGCTTTGATAACATCCACAGCTGGACACCATGGGAGGAAGAGGAAGACCTAAACGGAATTCTGCAAAACTTCTGGCCACTGATCCGAGATCCACTGATGCAAAGAATGCAGTAATAGAATTTTTTGTCTCACCCAAAGGTGTGAGAATTGAGGAGCCAACAGAGAACATCACTCCAAGGATCATGTAGTGGTGCAGGTCACAGATCTGGGAGCGAAATGGCAGAGATGAACTCAAAAACACCAAATACCAATGTAACAGTGCCATGTAAATCTAGTAAGGCTGAAAATCCCAAAGACACTGACCAAATGATGAAGGCAAGTGGAATTCAATCATGGGCAAATGTAGTAGTAGGGAACAAGCTTGCATCGAGAGGAATGAATCTCCAATATATCACACCAATGATACAGGATGGGGAGAAAATTGTGCAATTGGACCTAGAGGATGTCAAGCAGGAAAATGAAAAATGGAGTATAACTATTGTTCTTTATGTCATTGGGAATTCACCAATCCATAGGGGCAATGGAACGATTCCTTAGGTAAGTACTCCATGAAACCCCAGATCCACTACCACAATTAAGACTATTTTGTTATTCGATTTGCAAATCTGGAGGAAAGAAACCAAGTCTTGTACACTAGGCCTCATACCATCAACAATCGTCCTATTATAATAAAGGCCTGGACACCAGAGCTCAATTTGCATGAAGTACTTAGGACCATTCTGCTATGGGTGAAGTTTTCAAATCTTCCCCTGAATTGCTGGAGCATGAAGGCACTAAGCAAAATTGGTAGTGCTCTGGATATCCAGTATGCTGATAACTGTATAACCAGTACAGTTAGAATATCTTATGCTAGAATGCTGATTGAAATGGACATTACTAAACCTTTACCTAAAAGGGTGAAGCTGTAGGTCCTAGTGGGTAAAACAATTGAACAAGAGGTAACCTATGACTGGGAACCCACATATTGCACCACATGTCTATAGATAGGACACAGTTGCACTGAGAACATAGTGCAGCAAGCACAAAGGCAGGCATACAAAGGGAGGAATAAGGTCAAGCAAGTCTGGCAAAAGACTGAGAAGAATGGGCCTAAGGAGAATGATTAGGGGAAAGAGCAAGCAAAAATGGTGGAACCACCAAAGCCCCTAGAGGAAAATATAATGCAGCATAGTGTATCTACTGAGCAACATGCAGAAGAAGGGTGGACAACAGTCTGTGGTAAGTCAGCAACCAGGCTAGCAAAAATAAATCAAACTGAAGGTAAGGGGGCAGGAACTTACAACCAAAGATCCAGGACCAAGCAATGTGCAGGAGGGGTTCTATAGGGGGCAGGAGCAATATCCTCATACACAATTCATACCATTATGAGTGTAATTACATGGAATGTTAGAGGTTTAAATAAAGCATATAAGCAAAAGGAGGCAAATGAGTTCATAAAGCAGAATAAAAAGGCAATGATAGCACTAGTAGAACATAGAATAAAGGAGAAAAAAGCTCGTAGTATTATCAGCAAAATTGCTCCAAGATGGCACTAGGTATCAAACTTCAGCAACATTACTTAGAGTAGAATATGGATTCTTTCGAATCCAAGAATTTTTTATTTTGGTCTAATTGGTATGGATTGACAGTGTATACATGGACAAGTCAGAACTCACTCAAGACTTGTATCATTTGGTTTTACTGTTGTATATGGCTTGCACATAATTAAAGATAGGTTGAGTCCGTAGAAAAAACTGAGGCAACTCAACAGTATACAACAGGGGCCAGTGATAGCAATGGGAGACTTCAACTCATTACTCAATAGTCAAGACAAACAACATGGTACTGTAGTACAGGATATGGAAACAAGGGACTTTAGGAAATTCATGAGTGACACTAGCATGAATGAATAACCTATTGTTGGTAGAGATTATACATGGACTAATAACCATACTTACAGCAGGATAGACAGGGGCCTAGTCAATACAAACTGGATGATGACAATGACTAATTTACATATTAAGATCCTAGTGCCTTCATTCACTGATCATTCCTCACTTAAATTAATGATCACACAATTGCAGAGGAAGAAAGCCAGCTTATTCAGGTTTTTAACTGCCTTGCTGACCACCCTCAATTCGTACCTGTAGTGGAGCAGACATGGAGTACAGGTGGAGCTACTAGAAGTTTACAAGGAGTGTGGAGTAAACTTAAGAGAATTAAATAAGTCATAAATGACCTTAACACATAACAATAAAAAGGAGTTGATGACAGAATCAAAGAAATTAGAAGGGATCTACAGGAGGTGCAGGAGAAAATGGGTTGTAGAAAGAAGAACAAAGAACTAATTGAGAAATAGGAGGAGTTGAAAAGTAACTTAGAGAAGTGGGCACAGATTGAAGAAAGCATATACAGGCGAAAGTCAAGGGTACAGTGGTTGAAGCTGGGAGACTCTAATTCTGCATATTTCTTTGCACATATGAAGAAGAGGAGCACTTTGAATGGAATCCATATTCTTACCGATCTAGGAGTTCATTGACACATGGAGGAGGAAAAAGAGGTTGAAGTACTTGGATACTATAAAAAGTTGCTAGGATCAAATGCTTCTGCAATCCCAGCAATATATCCAAATGTAATGAAAAGATGAGCAATCCTCAATAGAGAGCAGCAACATAAATTGATTCTACCTGTTACAAGGCAAGAGTATGGAAGGCTCTGCAGGATATAGATGACTTGAAGGCCCCAGGATATGATGGTCTTAATGTAGTCTTTTTCAAGAAATCATGGCATATCATAGGGGAGGAGGTAATACAAATTGTACTGAATTTCTTCCAATCAACACTTCACGCCAGTCAATTGCACCTCAATAACTCTTATACCCAAAGTCAAGAACCCAACTACTATAAAGGAGTATAGACCTATTTTCTATTGCACCTACAATCTACAAAATTATTTCAAAGGTTCTGATTAGTCGACTACAAGGAGTCATGGATAATTTAATAGATAAGACTCAGTCTGCATTTGTTCCTGGAAGAGTCATCATTGATAAATCATATTGAGTCATGAGCTAGCAAAAAGGTATAGGAGGAAAGGGGTGTCACCAAGATGCATGATGAAGCTGGATATGCAGAAGGCATATGACTCACTTGAGTGGCCCTTTCTTAAACAAATATTATGTGCCTTAGCTTTTCCACAGAAATTTGTGAAATGGATCATGACCTGTGTGCTTAGTGTCACCTATATCATCATCCTAAATGGTTCACCAACTCAACCATTTGAAGCTAGGAAAGGGCTTAGACAAGGGGATCCCCTATATCCGTTCTTATTTGTGCTAGCAATGGAGTACCTTAACAGAAGATTGAAGGCATTGCACAGCATCCCGGACTTCAGCTTTCATCCCAAATGTGCCAAGATGCAGATCATGCGACTTGGCTTTGCAGATGACCTTTTAATGTTTTACAGAGGAGATACAGTCTCAGATCAATTGTTGTATAAGCGTTTCCTAGATTTCTCAAGAGCGTCAGGACTGGAAATTAATAAGAGGAAGAGTTCCATCTTCTTTGGTGGAGTCTCACATGATATCCGAAAAGAAATACTGGATTTCCTGGGCATCTCAAGAGGGAAACTGCCGGTGAGATATCTTGGGGTACCTTTCAGTTGTAAAAGAGTGTCAACCACCCAATGCCAACCTCTACTTGACAAACTGGTGGGAACAATCACATCTTGGATATCTAAATTGCTGTCATATGCAGTGAGACTGCAACTCATCAAAAGTGTCCTGTTCTCCATTCAAATTTTCTGGGCTCAATTCTTCATGTTGCTAAAGAAGATTACAAGAATGGTAGAGACAATTTGCAGGAGTTACTGTGGACTGGGAAAAATACTATATCAAAGAAAGCTCTCCCAACCTGAAAAAAGTTTTTGTTAGTCTAAGTCAGCGGGTGGATTCAATGTAATGAACATATCTCTATGGAACAAAGCAGCCATCAGCAAGCAGTTTTGGAACCTATGCAAAGAAGAGAAGAACAAGCTATGGATCCAATGAGTGCATTGCTACTGTATAAAAAGCAAACACATATGGGAGGTGCAACCTAGCCAAGCTTCATGGATTATGAGGAAGATTTTGAAAGCCAAAGATAACTTTGAGAAGGCATGCTACCCCTATGAAGAATTAATGCAAATGCATACTTGCTCTATCAAAAACATATACCATAAACTGCGAGGAGATCAAAGTGAGCTGGAGGAAGTTGTATGTAACAATGCAGGCTACCCAAGGTGGGTATTTACGTTAACATTAGTGGCTCATGGTAAGCTGTACATAAAGGATAGGCTACTAAAGTAGGCATTCACAATAATCAACTACGTTCGTTGTGTTCACATGCAAATGAATCCATCCAGCACTTGTTCTTTAAGTGCTAATATGTTGCTGCCTATGGAAAAAATTACTCAACTGGCAAGGTATTCATAGAAGCATCCATGACTGGTTTCAGGAACTACATTGGACAGAGAATTGCGCTACAAATAAGAGTGCAAAAGCTGAGTTATTTAGAATGGTGTTAGCAGGCTGCGTGTATTTTGTATAGCAGGAACGGAATGCAAGACTCTTTCAAGCCAAGCCGACAAATTGTAAGAAAGTTTCTTCGGTCCTTCGCTAATCGGGGCTAACACTCCGAAAATAAAAAATACCAAGAGACGCTTAGCAAACTAATTGTACAAGAAGTGCATTGTCGAGACAATAGACACAGAAAATTCTGAACAGTTTGGATTACTATCAGATGTAATAGTCGTTTGGTTCTTAGCAGGGCAGTAGGGGGAGTGGAAGGGTAGTATAGTACAATTCTGGATATGACAAAGCTCTACGGGTTTTACTTTAATTTTGTAAATATTTCCCTGATATATATAAAACTTTAATTACCAAAAAAAAAAAAAAAAGAAAAAACATTCGACAGTTTAAAAAAATTCACATAGCTAAATGGAGAGTACGAATTTATGGACCGATTGACTTTCTAATATTACAGTGATATAATGAAGTCATCTATGGACTTAGAACCAGCTTCGATATTTACTTCTTTTCCCTACAAGTTTTAAAAAATTTAAAAATACAAATAAAGAACAAAAAATAAAATAAAGGAGTTTTGACTTTTTTTTTCTTGAAGCCCACGTCTGTTCATATCTCTAAGCAACCACACACAAGTTTTCCCAATATAATACTTGGAAAAGCTATTTAGGGAATTTGGATAATGATTAAAGATTAGTCCACATACATTATATTATACATAAGAGTCCAAAAACAAGGCAAAAGCAAAGCTTATATATTCCACAATCAACTCATCCAATTTTCCTATCTTATTTCTCCTTTTCCCCTTTCTTGTTCAATCATTCTTCACAAAAGGTATAATCTTTAATCTTTAATTGTTATTACTTCTATTTTTCTTTTTATGTTTCTTTTGTAGTTTTACTTTGCAAATATTTCATTATTTTTTATGGATTGGCATAGAACTAATTTGGAATTGAGGTTTAATTTGATTTATGCTTTATCAGTTGGATTTTTGTTTTTTTGGGGGGGGCTAGACGTACTGTATTACTTAGTTTCTGAAGTTATTTTTGAAGCAGCAAAATCAGATTTTTAATGGTCTTATTAGCTTTGTATCAGTTTATTTTCTCCCAAATTTTTAGGTGTTTATTTTTTAGTTTCTGTTTTGTAGGGAACTATGGGTTGTATTTTTTTTATTTTAATTTTTTGGGTGCAAGAAATTGACTTTTTAGGTTAAAGGGTATGTCAGTTTAACATAAAGATTTTTGCTCTTTTGATGGTCTTATTAGCTATGTATCATTTTATTTTTTTCCCAAATTTTAAGGTGTTTATTTTTTTTGTAGAGAAATATGGGTTGTATTTTTCCTTTTTTGGTTGAAGAAATTGGCTTTTTTGGTAAAAGGGTACGTCAGTTTAACATAAAGATTTATGCTTTTTTGATGGTTGAATTCAGGCAGATATGGCAAAGAGTTCATTCAAGCAAGAACATGATCTTGGTTTGTATTGAACTTCTGTTTTGTGGCTTTAGTTATTATGCCTTTTTTTCTTTTTCCAAAACATGATTAGGGTCATTACTGGTATCTGATTCTATATGCAGAGAAGAGGCGTGCTGAAGCTTCTAGGATTAGGGAAAAGTACCCAGATAGGATTCCGGTGAGAATTAAGTTTTAACTGGAATTTTTATTGCATATATAGATTTAATTTTGTTTTCTAGCTGCTTGGTTCAATGTGAATGTAATTACCTATGTAAGTGATTTGATGGAGTAAAGTATTTCGAATAGTTGCCAGAAAGTAACAAATAAGTATGATGTTTATGCTCGGTATTTGTTTTAATGGAGTTTGTTAAATTGCTGTCTGTTGATTCTATGGCCATCTAGTGGAGACTTTTGTCTGGCGTCTAATCCTAGATTGTCATGGAAATTATTCCAATTGTTTTCGATTGGAATACCTATATGTTCTTCGAATATTCAGTGTCAGTTTTCAGCTACCTTTTTGGTTTTCTGGCTACTCCTACCTTAATTAAAGCGATTTCTGATACAATTCAAATGAGTAAATTTGATACATAGTGTTCAAATTAACTGCTGGACTTCCTTTCTTAGTTTGCTATTGCCTTAAGTACTAATTATGTCTAGCACCAGTGCAGTCTTACTGTACGAAACGAAGGTTGCGGTCGCCCTCCAATTTGCCTTCTTCCTTTTTGATTTGCTTTTTATTTCATTTTGGGGAAGGTGTTGTGGACGGGTGGTACTTTTGTGAGTTCGAAATTGCTGTTATTGTATTAATGTTATGCAAAGGTGTGCATATCTTGTTTGTTCCGACTCCTGAGGAAATAAAATGCATCTCATAAGGAGGAATTTGACAAATATAAAGTTGGCTAGAACTTATCTTTTTTTTTTCTTTTCTTTTCATGCAGCCACTAATGCTTGCATTAGGGTATTGCTGTCTACATCATACCCTTTAGGGTGCAGCCCTTTTCGGAATCCTGCGTGAATGCAGGATGATTTGTGCACCGGGCTGCCCTTTGCCCTTTCCAATATCCTTAGGAATAGCCTAACGATCATTGGCTGGTGTGAGTGTATATGTCAGTTAGCTAATCTCATAGAGCTACATTCCACCTTAAGATGTGATACAATGCAGAAATCCAAGTAATAAAGTTATGGAGTGGAAGTTTTGATAAGCATTAATACGAAAACATATTACGAGATGACGCATGGTTACACATCAATGAACAACCTGGAAAGTGAAATGTTCCCTCCATCCCATTTCATTCATCTAGTTTACTTCACGGAGAATTGAGTTTGAAGTTTGAACGAGTCATTATATATGATTACTAAACATACGGTAAAATGATTGTTGGAAGATGTGAAAAAGATATAAAGATGTCACGTAAAATTCAAAGTAGAGTAAAGTATTTATAGTAATTGTGCTTTTGGAAGACTGTTGATGTTTCCCTTTAACGGAATTTATGATCACTGCTGATGCCTAACTGCATTTTGAAAGGGCTTAGATTTTGCTCTGGGAAGATTTGTTCTTATAATTATTAAGTCTGGAAACATCCTTTCTACCTGCATAAATTAGAGGTAAGGTCTGTGTACACACTCCCTCCCCAGACCTCACATGTGGGAATATACTAGGCATGCTGTTGTTATTGTCGTAATTATAAGTCTATATCTAATGCATATCAACGAGATATGCTTAGAGTATGATGCATTACAAAATACATGATCATCATTGTTCAGAATCATCTCTATGTACAACAGGATTTGGGCTTCTCAAGTTTGGTGGAGTAGTCAATTTGGCTCAACTATTGTTGCTTTAATATTTTATTCTCTTTGCTTGTGTGCCAATGTCTCCAGTATTCTGCCAGGCTTGTCTTGACTCAGTTTATATGATGTGTAGGTCATAGTTGAAAAGGCTGAACAGAGTGATATTCCCAACATTGACAAGAAAAAGTGAGCACTCATCAATTATTAGTGATCTTTTTCTCATTATATAGAGGTCTAAACGCTACATCTTGCTGTAAATATTTGTTCCTGTTTCTTTTGTTAGTTACGTGCCCTTTTCATGTGTATATTGGCTTCCTCTTTGGCAAATGACCTTTCCCCAAAACTTGGTCCTACTTTCTCCTACCTTGTCATGAACTTTTAGTTTTGCCCCAGGAAAGTAGCGATTCGTGGTAACATTCATGTAACGTATTAAGAGAACCTATCATAAGCACCAGTTTGGCTAAATAACAACGGCTTCACCACCAAACTAATGCATAATATCTTAGCATCTGGTTTTGTTACTAGGAAAAAACTTATTCATGTTTCCTAATTGACGAAATTGCAGGTATCTTGTCCCAGCTGACTTAACAGTAGGGCAGTTTGTCTATGTCATTCGCAAAAGGATTAAGTTGAGTGCAGAAAAGGCAATTTTCATATTTGTTGACAATGTCCTACCGCCAACAGGTGACTACTAATAACTAATCTATTAGTACTACATCTGTTTGTTTAGGTTGCCAAAGCAATTGAGAAATATGTTTCTCAAATTCTTTAAAGATGTCGCACCCATGTAGGATCCTCCAAAAGTTTGCATTTTGCTGGCAAATTCAATAAGAAAATCCGACACGAGTGCAACAACATTTTTGAAGTATTTGAGCAATATAGATTGAGAACCAAGTCTTTTAAAAGGATTCTAACTTATATGCCTTGATAGTGTAAAGGGAAAGGATTTTTATACACTTGCGTGTATTTTTACCATCTTTTACAAGTTTGTTAATCCATATATATAGGTTATGGGTTCGAACCATGGAAATAGCTACTAATGCTTGCATTAGGGTAAGTTATCTACATCACACCCCTTGGGGTGTGGTCCTTCCCCAGACTTTACATGAACGCGGAATGCCTTGTGCATCGAGCTGTCCTAACCTTATCCATATCTACTTTAGAAACTTACCAATAATTAATTTTTATATGACCTAATAGTGTAAAAATTCTCTAGGTTGTCAATATAAGTAGTGAAACTTCTTTTTCTTTTTTTAAAAAAAAAAAAATATGAAAGCACAAATTGTTTGCTTTTTGCAGGTGCGATCATGTCATCGATCTATGATGAGAAGAAGGATGAAGATGGTTTCCTCTATGTAACCTACAGTGGTGAAAACACATTTGGCGACCTCAACCTGGTGTAACTATCATGGTAACGACTCGCGGTCATTTTCTTAAAGTTCTCTTCGTCGTCCATTGACGCTGTTGTGTCATGCTAATATTTAGTTGTTGCCTCCATCTTGTATAGGTTTTAGTAATGTTACAAAGTTGTATACAACCTATTACTGTGTATAGTTCAAGAAAACTGTGTATAGTTCAAGAAAACCAAATGCCAGGATCTTCTGGCAACTGTTCTTGATAACCAGTCGGATTCAATCTCATTAACAATGGTGTATTGGTATTATTGTTCTGGATCAGTATCTTTGATTTGATGACATAAATATACAGCATCATTTGGTCCAACCCCAAAATAGATAGCTTATCCTTTCTCTTTTTCACTCCATTTAGTTGTTGACATTGCGAAGGTAGAGGCTTTTCCACTACTGTATTCCTTTTAAATGCTGTTACGACGATGTTTTGCTTGAGCCGATGGTCTGTCGAAAATAGCCTTTATATCTTCGCAAGTTAGAACTAAGGCTGTGAACACAATATTCTCCACAAACTCTACTCGCTCTAAATAGGAACGGGTTATATTTCAAGATGTGTTACTCCCTCTGACCCATTTTATGTAAAAGGATTCCAATGTCTCTCATTTTATTTAAAGGGATTCCGAGTGTGAGTTGAAGTACCTAACTTTCGGGATGAAGTGGAACTGATTTCCTTCATTTAGAATATATACATTGAAAACTACATAAAAAGTACCATAAATTGACATAGTTAATGATTCAAGAAAAAGAAAAAAATATATTTGAGAGAATCAGATTAAAAAAATTGACTTCCCAAATACAGGGAGAGTAGTATTTTATATTATAATTTAGGGGTTTTTTTGTTCCTATTCAGTATTTCAAAACTTATTACGAAAATTATCCATGTTTATGAATTTATTCGACTTAAACATAGTTTATCTAAAATCTATACATTTGTATAAACTAGAATCCTTTTTATGATAATCTTATTTAGGAGCAAGATTTTTGAGATCACTTAGAGATTTTACTGACGCAATCCTCGCACTAATTATGAAGGCAACATATTCGTAGAATCCTTCTATTATGCAGATTTTTCAGTGGTTATCAGCGCATTCTTCTATTCTCTGTTTTTTTTCTGGTTTCCTTTGGTTTTTCATGAACAATAATTTTGAACAATTCAATTGTAAACAATTAGCTACAATGGAATTGAATTTCGTGACATAATGTCAAAATTAGCGATTATGCTCCAACTCAATGGGTGGTGGGATAGCATTGGGAGAAACAAAGATTGTGATGTTGACAAAATTGTAGTTAATGATGATTCAAATTATAGTCAATTAAATTTCGCAATTGCAGAGCATCTAATGATCGATACCTCCGTAAAAATTATCGAAATCAAATACACTGTCAATGAACATTGTCCTCCAATAGAAATTCAGAGCGATGGGAGTGCGAGTATATATGGAGACAAAAAAGAAAAACAAAAACTTAGGAATGTATCCGCTGTGTATAACAATGCGTGATTTCGATTTGGAATGCAGTATGTCGAGTACGAGCACAATTGCAGGTTTGCTCTGTTTTTTCAGTGCTGATGTTTTTTCAATTTCAAGTGTTTTACAATTTTCTACATATTATCTACAATTGTACTAACATAACAAATGTAGTTCAACTATTTTGTCTATACAAACATTATTTCAAATACTGAACACACGAATATACAGAGGCTTGAAGTACTATACTTCTAATTGAGATCCTAATACTAACATGGTACAATTGTCAAGCAATTATAACACAATTGGAGAAGTATCAGGAACAATGAAGTTGATTGAAATGCAAACATCTCCGGCAATTGTGGAATTTGAAATATCATCATAACAGAACATACGGCAATATAGTTGAAGTTGGCCAAGTTTACCAAGACAAGCAAACAATTGTCAGTGCAATAAAGCATTATTTTGTCATGAATAAGTTTCAATTTAGGGTGAAAAGTTCTAGTGCAAGAAGGTATGAACATTTTATTTGTCATTCATATTGTGGATAAGTTGTAGTTTTTTTGTATATAAATTGTTTAAGATAATTTGTTATGCATAAATAGCCTCGTATTTTGTAGCTACAACTTCCATAACATTTTTGAATTGTTTTTATTCTGTAGCTACTGCCTCGTATGTATTGGTGACAATTGTACGGGGCACTTCAAGTCCACCAGCATAAATGAATCAGCATTGTTCAAAGTTCAAAAATTTAATAGATTGCACACATGCTCTTTGATGGACAACACATACATACAACGCAAACCAACTGTCATGGTAGTTGACAACATGGTGATGCCAAAATATGCAGATCCTAAGACAATATACACACCAAAAGACATACAAACTGACATGTTGTCGGATCATGGTGTGAACTTAATGTGGATACAAGCTTGGAGAACAAAGGAAAAGGCAAGGAATTTTTGAGAGGTCATCCTTCTTATTCCTACGGCCGATTGCCGAGTTATTTGTATATTCTGGAGAAGACTTATCCGGAGTCGGTAGTATAATTGCAGAAGACTGAAGATGACTGTTTCTTGTATGCATTTGTCGCACTTAGTACGTCCATCAAGGGTTGGGAGCATTGTAGGCCAATTGTAGTAGTTGATGGGACCTTCTTGAAGTCAATATACAGGGGAATCATGCTAACAGCTAGCACAATGGATGCAGCAGGTAATGTAGATAAATTGTAAATATATTATATAAAATTATTTTTGAGAGTCTATTTTTTATATTATTAAGTTTTATTACAGAAATTAAATTTCTTTTTGCCACCTGTATGATAGGTAGAATATCACCATTAGCATACGCCGTGGTTGATTCAAAAAGTGATGCATCATGGAGGTGGTTTTTTGAGCAATTCAAACATTCATATGGAGAAAAATCAAATATGTGTGTTGTTTCGGACCGGAATGAGAGTATCTTGAATGAAAAATCTACTGTTTATACCGGCATGCCACATTATGCTTACATATGGCACATTTGCACAAATGTAAGGTCAAAGTTCAATAAGGGTCATCTAAAATTAAGCAAATTGTACTGTGCCACGGCACGATCATACACGATTGATGAATTTAATGAAAGAATGTCAAAAATTAAAGAGACCGACACACGTGTTAAAGCATACCTATATGATATTGGGTATCACAGATAGTCTCGGGTACATGCTACAGTGAACAGAACGTGGACGATGACATCAAACATTGCAAAATCATTGAATGCAATA
Source organism: Nicotiana obtusifolia (assembly GCA_002018475.1). Taxonomy (NCBI): domain Eukaryota; kingdom Viridiplantae; phylum Streptophyta; class Magnoliopsida; order Solanales; family Solanaceae; genus Nicotiana; species Nicotiana obtusifolia. The sequence goes on from MCJB01048714.1 coordinate 54,916, forward strand.
GCCAAAGATGCAAGAGAGTTGTCCGTAGTAGAACTATTAGAGTACATGAGGACGCTTCTTGAACATTTGACTAATGAAAGATTATTGAATGCAAAGGATACATTTAAATACCTTGGGAAAAAAATACAACAACGAGTTAGAGGACAACGGGACATTATCACAGAAGATGGGAGTAAGTTATAGCCAATAATATCAGATCATTAATTCCATCAAACTAAATATATACTGTTAATTGTAGAAAAGTTATTGTATAATTGTAGTTATTTTATTTTGTATTTGTTGATGACGACTTGTTGTGTGTTTGTAATGAAATTGTAGGTGAAGGCTCCAACATATTACATCTATATTGTGATAGATGATGTGAAGCGCTTCATTGTTTACCTTCAAAACAAGAGATGTGGTTGTGGACAATTCCAACTTGATGAACTTCCTTGTGCACATGCTTTGGTGGCTTTGAGGCACAAGAATGAGTCTTATGAAAACTATTGTTCTCCTTATTACATGAGGGAGAGCCTTCTGCAGACTTATGAGATACCAGTAGACTCGTTGCCTGACGAAAGCAAATAGAATGGGCACAGCATATAGCTGAAGAAGTTGTAAAACCACCTATCGGGAAAACGCAGCCAGGGAGACCTCCAAAACAAAGATACAAACCATATGATGAAGTGAATGCAAAAAAGTACAAGGTTTTATATGGCAACTGCGGATTAGAAGGGTATAACAAAAGATCTTGTAGAAATGCTCCAAAAGGAAATAAAAATTGATACAATTTAAATATTTTTTTTACTTAGTACTATTGATAATAATCTGTCCGTTAAGACATGAAGTTATATTTGTTATGTTCTGGAGAATTATAACTGTGGTGTAAATGTGTTGCTAATTTGAATAAACGTTGTCTCAAAGAATGAATGCTTGCTAAACAGATTTCAACTCTTAATGCAACTGGTTTATAGTTGTTTTGTTCAAATATTTGGTTTATTTATTACTTTTAGATTTTCATAACAACACAGCTAAATTGAATAAATTATGTATTTTTGTATATTAGTTGTAGAAATAATTATAGTTATGCTGTAAATAAATTATATAGTACGAAAATCGAGAACAAGTACTAACAACTTTCAATTAAAAAAATCACAAATGTTGTATATTCTATGTATTAGAATTCTGGACAAAATAACAATACAAAAGGCAAAACAACTGTAGCTCAAATCTGCTACAAATAAATTGCAGTTGACTCCTTCCTAATAAACAATTTGTCTACAACTTTACTACGATCCAGCTATATCTAAACACCTTAACTATAATTTTTCTACTGAATAGGAAAACTAATTCTTCCTTTTCCAAATATGTGTTCCCTCGTTCACAACTGGTGCCCCTTTTCTTCTTACTAATCTTCCGGTCACCTCACTTTCACTAATTGGACCAAGCTCTTGCTTTATCCTAGCATAATCCCAAAAGGAGCGCTCCATAGCGTCGTCGATATTGATCAATATTAGAAAGGTTTTCCTTTGAAATTGATAGCTCTCCAATACTGACATATTTTGCAAATGTCGCCACATATACACCACAGCCACTGCAAAAATAATTGAGGGAAAGTTTTAGCATTTATTGTAAAATACAATTAATTAAATAGATAGAAGGAAAGCAGAACATACAGTGGTCCTTCTTTTTGTCCGGTGTATCTCACCGACCAACCACTGAATGTCAAGAGGGTCAGTAATACCTTTTTCAATATATGCCTTTGCGTTCTTGTAGTTGATATCTGGACATTTTCCATAGAAGCCGGAGCATGATAAGTAGAGGGGGATCATAGTAGCAAACTTGTTGACAACAGATTCAACAAGTTTGTGATTTCATAAACAGAATCATAAGCGTATAGAACCTTATCGGTGATATTAAACACAACCAACAACGAATGAAATTTCTCCACAATATTTATTGGTATAATCACAAAATCAACTTTGTCTCATGCAACATTTGTAAGTAATCGGTACCCCAATATGTATTCTGCCACGTCGTCCTGAGATTTGACAATAGCAAGCTTCTTATCGATGGGAGCATTAATATATCTCTCATAAATTTGTTCAATTCTAGTCTTGAACATACAGTCAGTGGTTGTAAACTATTTTTTTTCAGAACCATACTTTCCTCTCTTCCTCAAATAGTATAAAATAACATCAATGTGCTGCAAAAAAAATAGATTTGATTATTTCTCAATGTTTCATACAATTTAACTATAATTTTTAAATAAAAAATTTACATATTTCTAAAAAACATAATACTACAGCTAATCATTAAATTATGCCAAGGTATATGTATACCGTGTTATTGAGTACTTTCCCATGATGTGCCAAAGTATAAAATCAATCTTTTTTATCAACTTTCTCCGCTCAAAGATCAAACCACGGGTTGAGCTGGTTATCTTTTAAAGTATAAGGCGCCCTCCTCCTATTTAGAGACATATCAAGTACAATTGTTATGTAATCTCAGTTCGAAATCCATAAATTATATGCACTCTATAATATGAAAAAAAATGTATAATCTAACTTCTTTGACATCGTGTCGGTACCTAAATATAATCACTTATTGAATTCTTCCAACAAGTTAGGATCAACATCGTGTCCAATAACCCCAGTAAATAGATGCTTGATGTTAAAAATTGTAGGAGGTCCAACAGAAGTGCTTCCCCCAGAACTGAAATAAGGGAGAAAGGGGGATCTGGCATGCTTTCCAGGAACTCTTGTTCTTCCCTGATGCACAGGGGTTATTTCATCTTTATTTACCTCTCCAAACTTAACAATTTGTGAGAAGTTCTCTGGAAGCTCAAAATTATCAAGTGTTACCGACCTTTTTTCAGATTTGGAGTCATTGTCCGAATCACCTACATTGATGTAGTCGGCTGGTTCACCTAGAATATTTAAAATAAAAGAACAACATTCTATGTTAGTTGCATTAGTTCTTTTGGGAAGATGAAACTTATATAAAAGCTGTTATTTTTTCCTACAATTATAATGTAACATATAATACCAGTGAAATCTTGATTGCAATCATCTTCTTTTTGTATATCATTTGATTGTTGAATGGGAGATTGCAAAGGCACAGTCTCCTTCTCCTCGTTTAAATAATCTCCTTCTATGTCAAGTTTTGCGTCCTGTTTTGGAGAGTCCATATGTATTGTTTCCTTCTCTGTTACAAAAAATGTGTACAACTTAATAAAATTATAGATCATTTAAAAATAACATAAACTACACTGTAGATAAATTGTAGTTTAATTGAAGTTAATTTATTTAAATGTTATTCTGTAGCTCTGATGTAATATGCATTATGCAATATGTAGATAAATTATAGTTTAATTGAAGTTAATATGTAAATAAAACCATACCTGCAGTTTCTTCCTCCAATGTCAACATCTACAAGAAAATTCTCCTCGTTTTGAATGTCAGACATGTGCCCTGTATCTAAGAGAACAGTTGAAAATATAATGTAGATTATTTATTTGTAGTTATTGGTAATTTAGGCTATATGTAGATATAATATAAATACAATGTAGATTAGTTGTCATCAAATTGTGTTATAATTGTTAAAAAACATGTTTTACTGCTGCTGGCCAACACTGGTTTAGCACTACTGCCCGGATTCTGTTGTTTGTTCGTTTCTTTGTAATGCTCATAATTTTTCGTAGAACTACCAGTAAACTGCATTGGGAATTTGTCAGGATATGTACTTTATGAATATTATTATAAACATAAACATGATAAAAATTGTTGTCCAAAATGAATATATTTCGAATGAAACCTTAGCATCAATTGCCTGTTGAGTAGCAATCGAATGCTCTAGTTCTTCAACAACCTAAGAATGAAAAATTATTATAATATAACTAACAATCAGAGTCTTATATATATATATATATATAT